>MU680080.1:39505-55270 GCA_026770625.1 Nicotiana glauca | reverse complement strand
GGTTCGTGAGTATGTGACACCAAATCTTGGGTAGAGGATTTATGTTGAGTATTTCGTATTTATTTCAAACTTATAAAAATTAGACTTCCGTAGTTATTGTTATTATTATTGTTTATGCTATTAAATTGACAACAGGATGGGTTTTACTAATGAAAAATGGTGAGTAAATTGGCTTGCCTAGCTACCACGAGTAGGCGCTATCACGATCCCGATAGTGGAAAATCCGGATCGTGACATTATAGCATCTAGACCTATGGTTATGCGTACTATGTCTTCTAATGAGCAGAAGAGGATGGAGAGTTTACAAAGGTTATATCTTCCACAATTTAAGGGTGGTGCTTTAGCGAATGCCCATGATTTGCAACTTGGGTTTGGTAGAGTCTAAGGGTGGACTTCACTATGTTTCAATCTAGAGGGGCCGCTAGGAGATTATGGTAGACATATGAGCTGGGCAGGCACGTAGATTCACCTCCTCTTACTTGGGCTCAATTATCACATTTGTTTCTTAAGAGGTACATCCCACATCATGAGGGATGAGTTGAGAGGCCAATTTTAGCATCTTCAGCAGGATCGCATTGCTGTGACTAAGTATGAGGTGAGTTTAATAGAGTTGTCTCGTCATGCTACTATCTTTATCCCCATCCAGGCATAGACGGTGAGGAAATTTATTGAGGGTTTGAATTATAGCATCAGGATTTCTATGGCTTGAGAGTCAGAGATTGGGACTACTTTCCACCAGGCCATGGAGATAGCTCAGAGGAACGAGCATATTCGTATCTATGGACGAAAGGCTATAGTGAGAGAAAGAGGCCTTATCATTTTAGTAGCTTCAGTGGTACCTCATCTGGAGGACGGGGTCAGTTTAGCAGAGGTTATAATGGTAGGATAGATCATTCTACACAACATGTAGCTCGTGGAATAGTGGCACGATCATCCTTCAACACTCCAGTTACATCACTTAGTGCTCTCCTAGTGAGCTTGTACCATGCTCCATCAATTTAGTGTTCTTCCAGTAGGTCTTCAGGCCATTAGGGGCAGGTTCAAGTTCATCATCCACACTCAACTAGTGGTTGATTGTGGAGAGCTAGGCCACATGAAGAGGCATTTGCCTTAGGATTGTTAGGGCGCAACTCCACAAATTTTGATTTTCGTACTAGCTACTTCATCCTTGCTTAGTCAGCTAGAGGGGTGGACATGCAGCTAGCAGTCGTCCTAGAGGATGGGTCTAGGTTGGTGGTGGTCAGACCAATGGTGGTCAGACTCTTTCTATGTTTTATAAGGTAGACCCGAGGTGGTGGCCCTAGATGCAGTGATTAATGGTATAGTTTTAGTCTATCATAGAGATGCTTCTATGTTGTTTGATCTGGGGTCTACCTATTCATACGCGTCATCATATTTTTCTCCTTATATGGATATGACTTGTGGTTCTCTTAATATTCATTTTCATGTATCTACACCTATTGGTGATTCTATTGTGGTGGATCATGTATATCAGTCTTGTGTGGTTACCATTAAGGGTTATGAGACTATGATTGGTCTTTTTTTGCTTAATATGATCGACTTTGAGGTAACTTTGGGTATAAATTGGCTATCTTCATACCATATTCTTGATTATCACTCTAAGACCATGTCGTTCTATGTTGGGGTTGCCAAGGTTGGAAAGAATGTGTTCTCTTGGTCATACCCCTAGTCTAAAGGCTCAACAGATTATTGAGAAAGGCTGTTTGGAATATCTGGCCATTGTTAGAGATACAAGTGCTGAGACTCCTACTGTTGATTCAGTCCTAGTAGTAAGGTAGTTTCTAGATGTGTTTCCAACGGACCTACCAGTTATACCACCCGATGAAGATATTGATTTTGGTATTGACTCAGTGCATGGTACTCAGCCCATATCTATTTCACCATACTATATGGCTCCAGCCGAGGTGAAGGAATTGAAGGAGCAATAATATGAGTTTTTAGATAAGGGATTCATGAGGCCAAGTATTTCTCATTGGGATGCATCGTTGTTATTTGTGGAGAATAAGGATAGTTTTGTGAGGATGCATGTTGACTATAGGCAATTGAACAAGGTCACTATCAAGAACAAGTAACCATTACTTGGACATTATAAGTTTAAGGCTTCACACATCCCTAAGACGGCTTTCAGGACTCGATATGGACATGATAAGTTTTTGGTGATGTCTTTCGGTATGACTAATGCTATGGGGAATTTCATGTATCTGATGAATAATATGTTCCAACCTTATTTGGATTCATTTATTATTGTATTAATTGATGATATCTTGTTACATTCTCTTAGTAAAGAGGAGCACGAGTAGCATTTGACGATTGTGCTGCAAATTTTAAGGGAGAAGAAGTTTTATACTAATTTCTCCAAGGGCAATTTTTGGTTGGACTCAGTGGTATTATTAGGCCATGTGGTGTCCAGTAATGGTATCAAAGTCAAGCCAAGAAAGATTGAGGCCATTCAGGGTTGGACCACACCTTCTACAACTAAAGAGATCATGAGTTTCTTTTGTTTGGCTAGCTACTATCATCGCTTTGTGGAAGGGTTCTCATCTATTATTGCTCGTTGATTCAGAAGGATGCTCGGTTTAGTGAGATTGGATCTTTCAGAGCCAAGTAGAGTTTTTACTTGTGTTGTTACACAGTTGTCTTAGTTTAAGCGCATTAAGGCTCGTTGGGTATGACGATCCCCATTTGCTTGTCCTTAAAGACATGGTGTTGCAAGGTAGTACTACGAAGGGTGTCATTGGTAGTGATGGTGTATTGAGACTTCAAGGTCAGCTTTGTGTTCCTAATGATGATGGTTTGAGGGAGTTGATTCTTGAGGAGAGTCATAGTTCACAATATTCTATTCATCCAGGTTCTACAAAAATGTATTATGATTTGAAGCATAATTATTTATGGCAGAGGATGAAGAAAGAAAATGTCGGAAATATTTTGCGGTGTTTGAATTGTCATCAGATCAAGTATGAGCATTAGAAACTAGGTGTTTTGCTTCATAGGATAGATATGACGGAGTGGAAATGGGAGCACATTACTGTGGAACATTATGGTAGGATTTCTATGGACCTTGAGGAAGTTTGATATTTTTTGAGACATTGTGGACAAATTTACCAAGTATGTGCATTTTATTCTGGACATGAATTCTTACACTTCTGAGAAGTTGACTCAGATCTACATCAGAGAGATTATCCGTATGCATGGCATGCCTATTTATATCATATTGGAACGAGGCAGGTAGTTCACATCGTACTATTTTGGAGAGCTGCAGGTAGAGCTTAGTACTTGATTTCACCTGCAGATGGATGGGCAGTCCGAGTGGACTATTCAGATCCTTGAGGATATGTTGAGAGTCCGTGTTAGTAATTTCAGAGGCCAATAATATTAGTTTCTACCATTAGTGGAGTTTGATTACAACAATATCTACAACCTAGAATTCAAATGGCTCTATATGAGGCCTTATATAGGAGGCAGTGTCATTCTCCGGATCGTTAGTTTAAGCTTGACGAGGCTAGGATTTTGGGTACAGATTTGATTCGTGATGATTTGGAAAGGGCGAAATTGCTTCAGGATCAGCTTCATATAGCAAGACCAGGCAGCTGATAGGAAGATTTGCGATGTGACTTTTATACTAGGTGAGAAACTTCTTCTTCAAGTTGCGTTTATGAAAGGTGCGATGAGATTTGGAAAAAAGGCAAGTTGAACCCTTGGCGTATTGGTCTATTTGAGGTTTTAGAGATAGTTAGTGAGGTGGATTAGATGTTTGTTTTACCATCCAGCTTGTCGGGAGTTTATCCGGTATTCCATATTTTCATGCTTCAGAAGTATCATGAAGATAAGTCACATGTGTTGGTTCCAATTCAGTGCAGTTGGATGAGAATCTCACTAATGAAGAAGATCTAATGATCATCTTGGATAGGCAGGTTCAAAAGTTGAGATCGAAAGAGATTGCATTAGTGAAGGTTTAGTGGAGACGTCAGTCTATTTCACTTTTATACTTCAATCAGGCCTACTTTTCTCATATTGCTGCTATTTTGTTATTTTATGTTATGTTGTGTATTTTATGTTATTTTTAGTCTGAGTCTATTGATAGTACTAACTTATCGTCTCTTGTTGCTGTCTTGAGCCGAGGGTCTCCTGGAAACAGCCTCTCTGCCTCCCAGGGTAGGGGTAAGGTCTGCGTACATATTACCCTCCCCAGACCCCACTAATGGGATTATACTGGGTTGTTGTTGTTGTTGTTGTTGTTGTTGTACTTCAATCAGGCCTATATTCGCATTTGAATGGTACCAATCGAGATGGATTTTTCAGGGACTGGCCTCTTCCGTGAGGCAATCCCTGGGATTCAAAAGGTCGAGGAAGCAACTTAGGAGATCGAGCATGATATGCGGAGAATATAACCTCATTTTTTGGCATTCAAGGTATGATTATTAACTTATTCGAGTACAACGTTTGTTTAACAGGGAGAAAATATAACGACTCAGCTGGTCATTTTTGATATTTGAGCCTCGTTTATCTATTTAATACTTCTCATATGTTTATTTGTTGTTTTGTGCCATGGGAGGGGGGGTGGTTTGATTAGTTCCCCGAAGGGCTGAGAGTGAATTGGAACAATTAGTTTCATTTTAGAAAGTTTAAGTTGCTAAATTATCCAAGGTTTGAATTTTGAGTAAACAACCTTGAATTAGTGATTTGATTATTCCAATAAGTTTGTATGATAATTTAGGACTGGGGAATATATTCAAATTTGAATTTGGAGGTTCCTAGAAGGTGTTGTCTTTATTCTTCGAAAGTAGGAAATTTGAACAATAAGAGAGTTTGTATGTTTCACTGATAGTTAAATTTAATGTTATCGGATTTCAATTTTTGTTTAGGGAATTTGTATATGTTCATTTAGTTAAATGAAACTTGTGTGTAAAATTTGGTTGAAATATTGAATGTATAGGCTTAATTTAGACGTGATTTACGAAGTTAGAAAGTTTGAAAGTTAAGAGAAGAATTCCAATCTTTGATTCTTGGTTTCAATGTTATTTGTGGAGTTTTGGGAATTTGGATAAGATATTTGGACTTGTTGGTATGATTGGAAGGGGGTGAGGGGAGCGACTGTGTTTCAGGATAGTGTCAAGAAATTTTAGGATGTTTTGGTGTTGCTGGTGCTAGTGTGTTGTACCCGCGGTGCTTATTTCCCAAATTAGATGTCGCATAAACAATACTTCCAGCACACTTGCGAGGATTGTATTTGCAGAAATGTGGGCACATCTGCGAAGATTGACTAGGCAAGTGGGGTCGCACCTACAGAGGTGTTTGTCGCACTGCAGTACCGCATCTGCAAAAGATAGACCGCTGGTGCGAGGATGGTCTAGTGAGATTATAGGCCGCATATGCAAAATGCTTGACAACATTGTATGTTTCAATAATTAGATCAAATTTCACTATTTTGAATTTTAGAGCATAGGAAGAGGCATTTTTAGAAGGAATTTTCACTACTTGAGGGTAAGTGATCTTTACTTGATTTTGTTTTATATATCTTAATCTCCCATGGATTTATATACTTTAATCATTAAATTTTGAAGAATTTTTTAGGGGTTTTGTCTACAATTTTAGAGAATATTATTTGGGAATTTGAGGGTCGATTTAGACCTGATTATTGTATCAAATCACACATTTGGACTTTTGAGATTATTTGTAGTCAAGATCTACCCCTTGAATCAAATTTTAGACATGTGGGTTCGGGTTAAATTTTGGGGATATGATTAAAGATTGAAGATTTATTGTTTGACATTGATTCCTATACCTTTGTTTGACATTATTGAGTTGTATTTGATAAGATTCGAGTCGTTTGGATGTTAATTTGAGAGGAAAAACTATTATGGAAGGTAAGTATTTTGTCTATCTTTGTAGAGGGAATTCTCCCATGTGTTTATTTGCTATATGTCACTTGATTTAGTAGCCACATACATGCGAGGTGAAGAGCGTATATACGTAGCTAGGTTATGACCATATCCGATAGAGTTTGGCTTATGATTATACTTGTTGGGAGTATGTGAACTTATTATCTTTATTCTATAAATGCAAGAATAAAACAAATAATTGAAATGATACATGAAGAGATAAAAAGATCTTGTTGATGATCGTTATTTTCTCTTAGAATTATAGATTCGAATCTTCAATCAAGTAAAAGTAAAAGACTAATTGCATATATTTGAGAATATTGTGATGATCGTACAAAATAAGGTAAGAGTCCTTATATAAGGATACATATATGCAACGGTTCCCCATACTTAATTCTTACATGTTACTAATATTAGTTGCATTAATTGCCCGTTATAGAATCTACTCGTAAAGGTTATGGTAATAACAGGTGATCGCGTATAATCATGGATAATATTGATTCCCTTTTCATAATTATAATTGATTCATGAATCTTCCCCTTTTATGGTCTTTATGCATCCCGTTCCTATTTGTTTTCCCAGGTGTCAGGTACGGTACCTTCTTTCATACATACCTTGGGTATTTTAACCGCGCCTCATCATCCTTTTTATTTCCTCGATAGAGATGCCACCTATCATCAAACTATTAATCAACGTGTCATGTCTATTTTTCCACCAATACAAATAATCCCCCAATTTTCTGAATATTCTAAATTGAATATTCAGGAAGTGGTTAGTTCATTTATGGTGGGAATGCCTTGCCGCCTCTTCCCAACCATCGTGATGTTTAATTCAGAGGTGATGAGACATATGTGCTTTCTATTATTGGATCCGCAGTTTATAGCATCATTTAGGATTTTTTGTAGCTATATAAGTTCGAAGTGACAGTTCCATGATGACCGTACATAATGACGATTTTTTCTTTATAAATACTGCATCATAAACAACTCAAAAATTTCTTTGACTTTCTTGCATTCATACTCCAAATCCTTTAACAATTTCTCCCTCTCTTCGTGCTTTCACCATTAAAAGATGACTTCCCGTTCTTCAAATCCTTCTTCATCATCAAACCCTCGTAAAATAGTTATTGTTGATAAACTTCCTCTCTCTTCTGCCGTAATTAGGATTAGAAGAGGAGGTAGACATCGTAGCGTAGGTTCTTTATCAATTCTTAGCTCTAACCCTTCCTAGAAGAATACTGCAAAACCTTTTTCTTCCAAATAAAGAACTTTGCCAACTCCTAGATCTTCCTCTAGAGGTAAAGATTATAATGAACCGTTGCAAGAATCCGTTATGTCTGAAATTGTTCCTCACAAATTTTCTTTTATATCAGAATATGAGGCTACGAGAAAATAAGTTTCTTCTATAAAATCACTTGACCCTGCCGATCGTTACCCTACTTTGATCACTCTTGGTCTTCTTCCCCTTATTTGTCGTGAATGCAGCTGGAAACATAATTTCCTTGTTGTAGCTCCTAGGGCTGATGATCGAATAATCTCTTATCGTGAAGGTTATTTTTTTGTTTACACTTACCCTTTTACCTTAGGATTCAAACCACCTATCGATCTAGTAACCATTGAGTTTTGTCATTACTTCAATGTATGTCTTGGACAAATAGGTCCGTTAATGTTAAGGGCAGTAGCTTGACTTCGTTATCTATCAAGCTTAGTTTCAACTCCTTTCACTTTTCAACACTTACTCCATTTCAATTCTCCGAAGCTCTTTCACAAAGGTGTTTTTTCACTTGTGGCAAAAAAGCAAATGAGTTTTACTCATCCCCGAGGATGATTGTGACCGTGGCTTCTACACTCGACTCGTGGCTATTCCCACTTGAGATTTAATGGGTGATGAAAATATGCCTTTCCCCGAGAAGTGAAACTTTGAATGTGAGTATTTTTTTAACTTTTTCGCTTCTCATAGGGTTTCATCTTTCTCATGCGCATTTTTTTACTTTGCAGCAATCATGGAAGTTTTTGGTAAACTTCCTTACATTCGTGATTGGGTAGAAAAAATATTGACCGCGGCTCGTAAGGAACCAAGTCTTGGAAATTCCTCTCCCAAAATTTTGGGTGGAAAGTGAAAACCCATGGTATTCTTTCATTACCATGAATTTTCCCTTATTGTATCTTCTTTTACTCTAACCTTTGTGGTTGTCTCTAGGATTTTTTGTTCGTGGCATCAGTCTCGCTTTTATTCCTACTGCTAGGCTTTCTGTCAGCACTACAAAAGATCAAATTCTGAGTGTGTCCTTTTCAAAAAGGAAGAATGTTGAAGCCTGCGAGTTTGAAGAAGAAGAGTATGATAAAGATGTATATCTAGTGAGGAAGCCACCATTCCTTTGTTACCGCACCCCCGACTTGTCACGACCCCGAACCTGAACCAGTCGTGATGGCGCCTCTCGTGAAACAAAGCTAGCCGACACAAACCCGCAAACCAATTGACAGTTATAATAGTAATTTATTAAGTCATTAATAGGTGATAAATCCCAAAATAGAGCGAAATAAAATAAATGCGAAAACAAACACAACCCCACATCGGGGTGTCACCAATCATGAGCATCCAAAATTCGTGTAAGAGTATAAAAAGACAACATAGTCTAATACGAAACTAGAACAAATGAAATATAAGTAGGAAAGAGAAGCACTTGTGATGACCCAAAGGGTCATCACTGTTTTCTTATCAATTCCGAGCTTCTGAGGCCTTGAAAATCTCATTTATAGTCACTTCGATTTGCGTGCACAGTTCGTATGCGTAGCTGAAAGCTCAAATATAAAATTTTATAAAACTTTGATAAGTTTTGATATTAAAATAAATAAATTTGACTTCTATCAATATTTTGGGTAAACAGACCCGGATCCATAATTTGACAGTCTCGAAAGGTCCGTAGAAAAATACGAGGCTTGGGCGTACGTCCGGAATCGAATTCTGAAGTCCCTGGGCCCGAAAAATGAATTTTGAGTAAAATTGTTTTCTGAAAAATTTAAGGAAAATAAAAATGAAATCTGATTAAAAAGTGATGGTATCTGGCCCGTATTTTGGTTCCGCTGCCCGTTACAGGTCTTATATGTGGTTCAAGCGCTTCCTGTAAAGTTTGGTTGAAAACGGATGTCGTTTGATGTGTTTCGGACTTAAAATGGAAATTTGGTGTTTTATGAAAACTTGGAAAAGATTATGAATTTTGAGGTTAATACGATGTATATGATGTTATTTTGGTGATTTGATCGCACGGATAAGTCCGTAGGATATTTTTGAGGTTGTGTGCACATTTGTTTTGAAGCCCCGAGGGCTCAGGTGAGTTTTGGATAGGTGTTGGATTGCATTTTTGCATTTTTTGAAAATCTGGTATCACTGATTTGCAGGTTTCGCATTTGCGAAGCCAAAATTCGCAAATGCGAAGGTCCAGCTCTCGCAAATGCGAAGGCTGGTTCACAAATGCGAAACCAGCTCAAGCCGGTCAACGTTCGCAAATGCGAAACAATACCTCGCAAATGCAAAGGTCAAGGGTTCGCAAATGCGAGACCCTATTCGCAAATGCGAAGGTCCCATGATAGGCCTGAGTTAGCAAATGCGAAAAAAAATGTCGCATTTCCCGTGCCTGCATGGTTCGCAATTATGAACCTGACTTCGTATTTCCCAATTCTGCAGCCCAGCCATTTCTATACTTAGTCGAATTTCCACCATTTTCACCATTTTTCCAAGACCCAAACCCCATAGGCGATTTTTCAAGGACAACACTTCTCCCAAATTATTTGTAAGTCGATTTTTACTTAATTTCTTCAATCATTAACATCATTTAACATGTTTTCCAACTTAAAATCACTAATTTTCATGGAGGAAATTAGAGTTTTGGGTAGAATCTAGGTTTTGCAAAAAAATTAGAATTTGGACCTCAATTTGAGGTCCGATTTTAAGAAAAATTGCATATATACGTAAGTGAGGGGATGGGTGATCGAGTTTTGTTTCGAACCTCGGGTTTTGACCACGTGGTCCCGGGGGCATTTTGGACTTTTGAGCAAAACTTTAGGAAATTATTTTTTTATGCATTCAAATTTATTCAAGTAGTATTTATTGATGATATTAAGTCAATTGTGTATAGATAAGATTGGATTGGAACCAAATTTGAAAGGAAAAGCGGTGCTTAAGGATTGAGTTGGCTATAGAACTTCGAGGTAAGTGTTTGATCTACCCTAGATTGAGGGAATAAGAGTTAAGTCATATTTGTTACTTGCTAATTGTCGGGTACGATGTATAGGCATGGTGACGAGTATCTATACATTGGTGTCTAGTATGACCGTGAGTCTTTACATTACGAATATTTGGATTTTGCTATATCTTCCATGTTTGAATGATGATTTCTATATATTGTGAAGAGTATATGAAGGAAATTGTGATATTTAATGTTCGAGGAGCGTCGACTCAAATTATAAATGAAATACTGAGTAAGAATGAAAGAAAGAGAAAGAATCATTGAATTATTCCCTCACCAATTTTTTTATGGAATTGTTGACATATTCATTGCTGGAAATTTTATGATATATTTCTGTCTACATTTGTTGAGATAAAAGTGTTGTGAAAGACTTGGCCTGAATTTGGAAAGTGTTTAATAAATAAATGATAGTGATAAGGGTGGACATGTGAAATAAATGATAGCGATAAGGGTGGACAGGTGAAATAAATGATAGAGATAAGGGTGGACAGATGGGATCGGGTTGCACGCCTGCAACAAGATGAGCTGAATATGAAAGTTGTCTTTATTTCTTATTTCTGTGTTAGAAGTTAAACTGTAGATTGTTATCCCATTATTCCTGATATCCTGTTATATTTGATACCCTTGAAACGTATTCCCTTCCCACATTGACTGATTATTTCTTGCACTTCCTTATTTTTTTTTTGTGTGTGTATGTGTGTGTGTATATATATATATATATATATATATATATATATAGCACATGATTAATTGGATTTCTGGTTCTAGCCTCGTCAGTACTTCGCCGGGGTAGGCTAGGCACTTACCAGCACATGAGGTCGGTTGTGCTGATACTACACCCTATGCTCTTTTGTACAGATACAGGTTTCGGACAGCGGCAACAGCAGTAGCGCGAGTGTTAGCATTTTGACCAGCGAGATACCGAGGTAGCTTTGTAGGCGTCCGCAGGCCCGGCATCTCTTCTATCTTTATTTCAGTATGTTATCTCATTGTATTCGAGGCAAATAATTTTATATTTCTTTCAAATAGTTGTGTGTAGTACTCTTAGTAGTTCGTGAGTAATGTGACACCAGTTCTTGGGTAGAGGTTTATGTTGAAATTCCATATTTTATTCAGTCTTATTAACTTAAGTCTTCCGCTCATTTTATTCCGTTGTATTTATATTATTATTTTTGTTAAATTGTTAAAAGAAGAATCCTGAAAACGAAAAAGGTAAATAAGAGTTGGTTTGCCTAGATCCTATTAGTAGGCGCTAACACAACTCCCGAGGGTGGGAAATCGGGGTCGTGACAGCACTGGGCTGCAAACGCCGTGCTGCTACCTAGTCAACTCCAAACAAGTGTGCTAGAAGCAAATCAATCCTCGCTAGTGTGACCCGAGACTCTTGAATCTGCACACAGGGGTGCAGGAAGTAATGTGAGTACGCCAACTCAGTAAGCAATAAAATTAAAGGTAGCTGAGTGATAAGAAAACATGTAAATACACAACAAAATGATACAACGATGCAGTATGAAACCAGAACAATACAGTAAAACAGTAAAAGCTCATGAAAACTTATTAGTTCAGTAAAATCTCTTTAAAACATATTTTAGCAATTCAAATAAATGAATGAAAACATGGACAAAAGATAGAAACACAAATCAGCCCCTCGGGCAAAATATCAACAGAAACCAGCCCCTCCGGATATCTTACCACCACTCGTATCAGCCCCTTGGGAAATAACATGGAATAACATCAGCCACTCGGGCTTTATCACATCACAAACTTGGTACCCGCGCTCACTGGGGGTGTACAGACTCCGGGAAGGGCCCCTTACGGCCCAAGCGCAATAACAAGCCATCTCTAGGCATAATCAAACAGGCTCTCAGCCTCATATCAATCACAAGCCACCTTGTGGCATAACAAACCTGGCCCTCGGCCTCTCATATATCACAGTCAGTACCACATGCTGCGGCGCCAGTCCGATCCCATAGTATCCTCACATCACAGGCCCTCGGTCATACTCAATCAGAATCTCACAAGCCACACGAGGAACAGTAAAGCATGATGCTCAACCCAAAATATCATTTAACATATCAAAACGAGTAAAGATGGCTGAGTTGTAAAAACAGTAGAAGATAACATGACTGAATCCAAATACTAAGTCAAAATAG
Organism: Nicotiana glauca; assembly: GCA_026770625.1. NCBI lineage: Eukaryota > Viridiplantae > Streptophyta > Magnoliopsida > Solanales > Solanaceae > Nicotiana > Nicotiana glauca. The sequence continues at coordinate 42,971 of MU680080.1, read as the reverse complement.
TGAGGAATATTAGTAAAATCCCCTAAGGGTCCAAACAGTTGGCACGAGGCTCAAATATAGAATTCAGCCCAAAATATGATGATAGCAAATGATTTTCAGTCAAATACGCAGTTAAACAGTCATACGGGATGGACAAAGTCACAATCCCCAACGGTGCACGACCCCTTGCTCGTCATCTAGCGTGTGCGTCACCTCAAAATAGCACAACGATGTGAAATACGGGGTCTCACACACTCAGGACAATATTTACAATCATTACTTACCTCTATCCGGTCCAATCTCTAGCCTACGATGCCTTTGCCTCTCGTCTCGGCGTCAGCTCGCGTCGAATCTAACCAAAAATAGAATTATGACATCAAAATATGCTAAGGGAACGAAGCCCAAGCGAAAATAATCAAATTACGGCACGAATCCCAAAATTAACCAAACCTGACCCCCGGTCCCACATCTCAAAATCCGACAAAATTAACATCGATGGAATCCTTATCTTCTTACGAGTTCATGCATATCAAATTTACCAAAATCCAACCACAAATGACCCCTAAAATTCCAAATTCTAGGTCTCCAATTTTAAGCCCTAGTTTCTTCAATATTTAACCAAAAGTTTTCATAAATTTCAATCCTAATCAATGAAATAACACCATAGAAACGAGTTTTATGATCAAAATTCTTACCTCAACGAAGTTCCCTCTGATTCCCTCTTCAAAATGCCCGAAAAGCTCCAAAAATCGATTTGAAATGGTGAAGAAAGGTTGAAAATCACGAAGGAGGATTCATATACTTTCTGGCTTAGGGTTTTTGCACCTGCGACCCTTCCTCCGCTTCTGCGGTCAAATGCACCGCATCTGCGGTTTTCAATAATGCGCCCATTTCCGCATCTGCGATCAAGAAGCCGCACCTACGCTACCGCAGGTGCGATGGAGTAGCCGCTTCTATAGTCCCAGTCCCACATGGACAATTCTGCATTTGCGACCATCTAGGCGCTTTTGCGGGCCCGCACTTGCGGTCCCCTAGCCGCAGGTACGGTTATGACAGCAATGGGACATCTTCAGTTGCCAAAACCAAGCTCAAATCTTCCGTCAACCTTCCAAAATCACCTCGAGGCCCCCAAGACCTCAACAAAAAGCACAAAAAGTCATATACCACTATTCAAACATATTCCAATCTTCAGAACACCTCAAACAACATCGAATCAACCAAAACACATCGGATTCAAGCCTAAGGTTCCAAAAATCTTTCGGATTACGCTTTTGATAAAAAAGTCTACCAAACCACGTCCGAATGACCTGAAATTTTGCACACTATCACAAATGACACAACGAACCTACTTCGACTTTTGAAATTCTATTCCGACCCCTATATCAAAATCTCACCTATCAACTGGAAAACACCAAAAATCCATCTTCGTCAATTCAAGCCTAAAGCTACTCCGGACCTCCAGAACTCATTCCGATCGCACTCCTAAGTCCCAAATCATCTCCCAAAACTATGAAGAACCATCGAAATTCACCTTCGAGCCCTTTTTCACATAAGTCAATATCCGATTGACTTTTCAGACTTAAGCTTACCCAAAAGAGACTAAGTATCTCAAACCTTACCAAAACTATTCTGGATTCGAACCGACTAAACCGATACCATATAATACGGATAAACAAAGCATAATAAAGAAGAAATGGGGGAAAATGGAGCGATAACACATGAAATGACCGATCGGGTCGTTACACGAATGCTTTTGTTACCTCACCTATTACTATCCCCTGTAAATAAGTAGGCCCTTACAGCTGGAGAAGATGAATGAAGCTGATTTTGATTGAAGTCCCCGATGGTGGGAACTTATTAAAGAAATCTAGATGGGCTACAGTGGGGTTGAAAGCATTAATCGACCTCGTAAAGAGGGAAAAGCTCTAGTCTCACAACTCTTCAACTTTAATGAATGATTTTATTCATTCTTCCCTAAGATATACTTCTTTTCTTATATATTTTCTCCTTCTTTTGTAAGTTTGTAAACCTTTCTACCTTATCTTTATGCCGATCAGTTTTACAGGTACGAAGCTGATGAGAAGGATATCTTGGACCGAGTAGCAAGTGGAAGAATTGCGTACAAAGGCTAAAAATTGGATGGAACAATTTGAAAGTCTTCAACTCGAAAAAGAGGCCTTAGTAGAAGGAAAAGAGACTTTGGAGTAGCAGCTCAAAATTACAACTACTGAATTGGCTATTTCGAAGGCTTCTTCCAAGCAAGTTAAAAAAGATAAGGATAGACTGGAATTCTTCTTTGCCGAGTAACTTTCCGGGGCTAGTGAGGAGATTAGGAGCCTAAGGAACTTCTAAATCAAAAAGAGTTGTACGCTAGTGATATAGTTCAAATTCTTACTCAAGCTCAAGAGAATCTCCGTGGCTCTTTTGATAAAGTTAGGTTCCTTGAGGATACTCTTGAGCCCTTGAAGCATCCTAGAGATAGAGCAACTAGAGAAAGATTATGAGGTTCTCAAAGACAAACTAATGCTTGATGTTAGCTGGGCTCTTTTAAACACCCGTCTTTAGACTTTGATCGTGGCTAACCAAGAGGGTTTTTACCTTGAGGCTGAGATTGAAAAAGCTATAGAGGCAACTGGAAACACTCAGCAACGCCAAAGTTTTTCAACACCCGAAGACAAAAGTTCCAAAGATGATGAAGTGTCACACCCCAAACCTGGGGAGGCATGGATGGCACCGGGTGCCGAGCTGGCCCGAGCGAACCACTCTATAACTCATGATCATTCGACCAAAACTAGAACATACATAGGCCGAGTTGGTAGAACTCATTTCCTTTGTAACTATCATAGGTCAAAACGACCACAACTTATAATGTACAATTGTAAGTGGGTGAACATTGAATGATTAAACTATCGTTCTTAAAACATGAATACATATGGGCCGTCAAGGCCTCTGACAAACTATACAAAATGAACCTCTGTCTACAAAGCCTCTAAGATTATTTGACGTTAAATTAGATAGTGTACCGGCCTACCTGTAAGTCTGTAGAAAACTTCTGACACGATGGCTCATACACTGGGCTGCACTCCCGATGAAGAGGAGTCTTACCGATCCTTCGCTGAAGTCAATCTCGTCTATTATGAGGGCACATCAAACTGATTATCTATACCTGCAGGCATGAATGCAGCGTCCCCAACAAAAGGACGTCAGTACAAATAATGTACTGAGTATGTAAGGCATGTAAATTAGTATATAAAGAACATGGAAGAAACATATAGTAAAAGACTCAACGTGTAAGTCTGGATAGCTCTGTAAATCATAAAATAATTATAACGTCATGCATATGCATATAAATGTCATGTAATTCATAGGTCTGTACGTACATAACATCATCAAGCCTCTGAAGGCATCCCATCATATCATCTCTGCCACAGTGGGCAAATCATCAACGTATACCAGCTGATCAGGTGGTGGTGCATATATAACACCG
>MU680080.1:3359-38606 GCA_026770625.1 Nicotiana glauca | reverse complement strand
TATATATATATATATATATATATATATATATATATATATATATATATATATATATATATATATATATATATATATATATATATAACGCCGTCTGAGTCATGGGTAAATGCACATGTATAAATGCATGAAATGCATGAAAATATGTTAATAATCTCAATATTCCTTTCGGATAAACTTTATCAACTGCATATTATTCCGAGACCCATGAACATAAGATATAATAATATGTCACATGGAGAATCAAGAACATAGAGACCCCTAGTATCTCTATGAATAGAGTCGTTTATGAAAGTTGTGTGTTTGCTCGTTTCTTCTGCATAATTTGGATCATGCCAAAAAGAAAAAAGAGATAACCTTAATATACGTAAGTCGGTTCTCTTGACAATCCCTCTGGATCTTATTCAGACAAGAGATAACAGTAGCCAACCATAATGTAAATACTTTTGCTGTCATACATGAGACTCCACCACGACGAAATTGACTAACTCAGACAACTTTAGAACTTCAACAAAGGGACCAAATAGAACAGAACCATCGAAAAAAGAAGAGTGGACATATAAGTAATCGAATTTTTGTGGTGGAATATGTATATTCATCTATTTATTTACTGCAACACATAACAATTTCCATACCAATCTTTCTGAAATAGATAAAAGATTAACATCCAACGAATTAAAGAACAACGATAATAAAAATGCAACATTCGAGGCAAACACGTTTTACTTTACTTTTGTTCCAATTGGGAAGAGAAATTTGTGGTTTTCTTTTGCTTACTAATAAACCTAAAGGTTGGAGTGAACAAGCTAGTGCTATAGGAAAATTACTTCTTATAAAAACTAATTCTTAGAAATGTAGTGTGTAACTAACACGTTAGTTGCCACCTAAGGAAAATTAACTAAGAGTCACTTCTCCCAGAAGTGGCTTGCTTCCATGTTTTTGGTAATCTTATCTTATAATTGTAATTAATTAATTAGGCAATATTCCGCTACTCGCTAATTAGCCAATTATACGCATAATTAAGGATTATATCAAATTGCTTAAAACACTCAGTTTTAGTACAATTTATATATCATAATATAATATACTTTACTATCATGATCACGCGGTACCATATAAAATTAGTACATAAACTATTTTTTCATTAAAATATCCATGTAAAAAAAAAAATACACGTATTTTCTCAATTTCTAATTTTCCTATTCTCATATAAAAAGTAAAATTTTTCGTATGCTTAATTCTTAAAATAATAAAAATATAACCTTATTTTCTTGTGAAAAATCTATCTTTACAATAAAAAAATCTCATAAACTTTTTTCATATTATGCGTATAATTTAAAATATATACAAAAGTAGTAATATTAATAACTTTATAAAATCATATTTTTCAAACCATTTTTTTACAAAATCGTTCGACTCAAAATACCATATCAAATGTATATAATGACGTCAATGTTGTTAATTTCACGGGATGTAATATCCTTCCCTCCTTTAGAACATTCGTCCTCGAATGTTGACTCTTAGAGATTTGTAAAATTTTCACTAGGGTCTCCTATGCAAATTAAACTTAAAACCCAAACTATATCTTAAGTCTTGACTATTCACAACCTTTTGTACTCGAGTATGTCACATATTTTTCACCTTTACCTTACTTGACTTCAATCTTGCATCGTATTTGTCGTTTCTTTCATAACCTCCCTTCCACATTATGCCTTAAAGCTCTACTGTGATACCTGCACTTCTGATATATACAAAATCTAGATAAAGCTTCATACTGACTTCTTACTACTCAGCTCTATGACACGATCTAGAAACAAAAGAAGGATAACATTTCCTAAATACCCTATAGTCTCTCAATTATAAATGTGGCGCACAACACACCTATAAGTGAGAGTCTACTAGGCACGACTTTGTAGACTCCCTAGGACACGACTTGCTCTAATACAACTTTGTCACACTCCAAACTTGGGGAGGCGTGGCTGGCACTCGGTGCCGAGCAGGCCCGGGCGAACCACTCTGTAACTCATGATCATTCGACCAAAACTAGAACATACGTAGGTCGAGTTGGCTAAACTCATTCCTTTTGTAACTATCACGGGTCAACATGGACACAACTCGTAATGTACAACTGTAAGTGGGCGAACACTGAATTAATAAACTATCGTTCTTAAAACATGAATACATATGGGCTGTTAAGGCCTCTGACATACTGTACAAAATGAACATCTATCTATAAAGCCTCTAAGATTATTTGACATCAAATGGGATAGGGTATGTCTTACCCGAAAGTTTGTAGAAAACTTCTGACATGATAACTCATACACTCGGCTGCACTCCGGATGAGGTGGAGTCTTACCGATCCTTCGCTGAAGCCAATCTTGTGTATATAAGGGCTCGTCAAACTAATTATCTATACCTACAGGCATGAATGCAGCGTCCCAAGAGAAGGACATCAGTACGAATAATGTACTGAGTATGTAAAGCATGTAAATCAGTATATAAAGAACATGGAAGAAACATGGAGTAAAAGACTCAACCTGTAAGTCTGGATAACTCTGTAAATCATGTAATATTTATAACATCATTCATATGAATATAAATGTCATGTAATGTAATGCATATGTCTGCACATATATAACATCATCAAGCCTCTGAGGGTATCCCATCATATCATCTCGGCCACTGTGGGCAAATCATTAGCGTATACTAGTTGATCAGGTGGATATATATATATATAAATGCAGGAAATGCATGAAAATATGTTAACAATCTCAATATTCGTTTCGGATAAACTTTATCAGCTGCGTATTATTCTGAGACCCATGAACAGAAGATATAATCATATGTCATATGGAGAATCAAGAATATAGAGACCCCTAGTATCTCTATGAATAGAGTCGTTTATGAAAATTATGTGTTTGCTCGTTTCTTCTGTATAATTTGGATCATGCCCAAAAAAAAAAAAATAAATAACCTTAACATACCTGAGTCGACTTTTTTGACATTTCCTCTAGGCCTTATTCAAAGAAGAGATAACATAGCAAACCATAATGTAAATACTTTTGCTGCCATACATGAGACTACACCACGACGAAATTGACCAACTCAGGCAACTTTAGAACTTCAACAAAGAGATCAAATAAAACCGAACCACCGAAAAATGATGAGTGGACATATAAATAATCGAATTTTTGTGGTGGAATATGTATATTTATCTGTTTATTTACTGCAACATATAATAATTTCCATACCAAATTTTTCTGAAATAGATAAAAGATTAACATCCAACAAATTAAAGAACAACGATAATAAAAATGCAACATTCGAGGCAAACACGTTTTACTTTACTTTTGTTCCAATTGGGAAGAGAAATTAGTGTTTTAGAAATAATTTTTCTGTTCCGAGGCCTTAAAACCTCTTTTTTATCTCACCTCGATTTGCATGCGCAGTCCGAGTGTGTATTCGGAAAGCCATTAGGTGCAAAATCTGTGAAAAATGATGCATTTTTCTTTTAAAATGAATTTAGGTTGACTTCGATTAATATTTTGGGTAAACGGACCCGGACCCGTGATTCGACAGTCTCAGAGGGTCTATAGGAAAATATGGGACTTAGGCGTATGTACGGAAATGAATTTCGAGGTCTCAAGTCCGAGAAACGAATTTTTGAAGATAATTATTTAACTGAAATTATTAGAGGTTTTTTTTTTGAAAATTTAAGTGAAATTGAATTCGATGGTATCGGCTCCGTATTTTGGTTCCGGAGCCCGGTACAAGTCTTATATGGTATTTAAGTTGAGCCTGTAAAATTTGATAAGAAACAGACTTGATATAACGTGAATCGGACCATCGGTTATTAAAATTTGAACTTAAGAGTTCATGAGATTTTCTTTGATTTTGATGCTAAATTCATGGTTATTGATATTATTTTGATGATTTGATCGCACGAGCAAGTCGATACGATGTTTTTGAATTTCCCTGCATGTTTGGTATGGAGCTCTGAGGGCTCGGGTGAGTTTTGGATTTGCCACAAAGTGAATTTAGACTTAGAACATAGCTGTTACAAGTTCAAAGAAGTTACAGATCTCTGAACCAGGCTCCGCGGTCCGTAATCATTTCTCGCGACCGCGCTCGATATTTCGCAGTCCGCGGTGGAGCTCGGCGGCCGCAATCCATTTTATGCGGTCCGCGGTGGAGCTCCGCGGCTGCAATCCATTTTATGTGGTACGCGGTGAGGGTCCGAGAGGAGTATATAAACGGTAAATTTCAGTTATGTTACCGTTTTCAGAAACCTAAAACATAAGGGGGGATTTTTCAAACACTCATTCTTCCCCAAAATACAAGTAAGTAATTTTAAACTCATTTCTTTCACTTCTTAACTTCTTATTACAAGATTTTATCCCAGAATCTAGGAATTCATGGTGGAATTGGAAATTTTGGGTAAAACTTAAGAATATTGAAATTTGGGGATTTAGACCTCAAATTGAGGTCGGATTCCAAAACCAATTATATATATGAGCTCGGGGGTAAATGAGTAATCATATTTTGGTCCGAAGTTCGGGTTTGGACCAAGCAGGCCCGGGGTTAATTTTTGACTTTTTGGGAAAAACTTCAGAAAATCTATTTTCATGGATTAGAATTTATTCATTTAGCATTTATTGATATAGTTAAGTAACTTGTGGCTAGATACAAGCGAATTGGTGGTGGAATCAAGAGGTAAAGCGGTAATTGAGGCTTGAATTGTGTTCATGGCATCGAGATAGGTGTTTGGTCTAACCTTAGCTTGAGGGATTAGGGATCATGTCCTATTTTCTATGTGTTAATTGTTGAGTACGACGTATAGGTATGGTGACGAGTATCTATACGTTGGTGTCAAGCATGCCCGTGAGTCTTATGCTATGATTGATATGTCTCTATTTTGTATTGTTCATGCCTTATGTGAAATTTATGTTGTTGAACAAGGCATGCGCAAGAAATTTTGGTAATCGAACATTGAAGAGCGTTGGCTCAAGTTGTGAAATGATTTGTAGAATTATTGTTGGCAATTGAACATTATAGAGCAATGACTCAAGTTGTGAAATGAGTGGTGAAGTAAATGTTAAAAAGAGAAGAGGATTATGATATAATCTCCCTTGCCGGAATGTTGTTGCTTTTAATGTTATCTCCCTTGCCGGGATGTTATTGCTTTTGATATTTTTTCCCTTGCGCGGATATGATTGTTGTACTATTTTTCCCTTCCCGGGATTTTATTGTGATTTTATTTATTTCCTTGCCCTTATTGTTTGTGATTGTTGTTTGGGTGAAGAAGATTGTTAAAGCACGAATGCTGATGCCTTGCATATTATTTGTGAGAGAGTGTTAACGCACGAAGGGTGATGCCGTGCCGCATTATGTACCATTCTGTGCCTTTATATGAGTGATAATGCACGAAGGATCATTTCATTCCATGATTATGTGAGGTAAAAGCACGAAGGGTGATGCCGTGCTGATTATGATTTTATTTATTTCCTTGCCTTTATTGTTTGTGATTGTTGTTTTGGTGAGGACTAGAGTAAAAGCGCGAAGGTTGATGCCGTGCACTTGTCTTGATTTCCTGATTATTGTTGATATTTGAGTTTTGGTGTTCTTTATGATTATTTTTTATTTTCTGTTGTTACTTGATATCCCGCAGCATGTTTTTCCCCTTCTTGCTTTTAAATTGTAAATTTCTGCCGTTATTTTTCCGCCATATATGATTTAATTGCAAAGGTTATTTGGTAGTCTAGTCCTAGCCTCGTTACTACTTCGCCGAGGTTAGGCTAGACACTTACCAACATATGGGGTCGGTTGTGCTGATACTATACACTGCACTCTTTTGTGCAGATCCCGATACTGTAGCTTTCGGACCGCAGTGAGGTTGCTGCTTCCAGTTCATCAGTCGATCCGAGGTAGTCTTGCAGGTGTCCGCAGACCTTGACACCCCCTTCTATATTTTCATTATGTTTCTTTCATGTATTCCAGAGACATTGTTGTTTTAATCTTTCAGACCTTTATTTGTAGTATTCCTAGATAGTTTGTAAAAATGTGACACCAGTTCTGAGTAGTTTTGTTATGGATTGGTATTGGTAGCATTATTGAAATGTTGCATTTTAGTCTTACACTTATTAAATTCTGTTATTTATTAAATGTTGGTTCTTAATTATTAACGGATTAAAATAGAAACAAGGTAAATAATTTAATTGGTTGGCTTTCCTAGCTTTCACTAGTAGATGCCATCATGACTCCCGAGGGTGGGGAAATCCGGATCGTGATAAGTTGGTATCAAAGCTCTAGGTTGCTTAGGTCTCACAATTTACGGACAAGCTTAGTAGAGTCTAAGGAATTGGTACAGAGATGTCTGTATTTATCCCCCAAAGGCTATAGAGTTAGGAAAAACTTCATATCTATTCCTTCCTATCGTGCAGTTTGGTTTCTCAATGCTAATTGAATTTCTACTTTGTTGTTTCGCAGATGGAGAGAACACGTGCTTCCTCATCCACTGATCAGCAGCAGAGCCCCTAGTAGCAGCTCCCATGAGGGGCAGAGGGTGAGGCTGAGGCCTAGTCAGGGGCAGAGCTCAGTCCAGAGCAGCAACACATACGGTAGAGCCTCATATTGAGCTTGATGATGAGGTTCCGGCCCAGGTAGTTCCGATGGGCGCAACTTAGGTCCCAAAGGGGTTCATTGCTACCCCAGTACTCTAGGACGCTCTGGTCCGACTAGTGGGCCTTATGGAGATGGTCACCTGGGCAGGATTACTTCCTGTAGCACCAACCGTCTCTCAGGCTGGAAGAGGAGCCTAGACTCATGCTACCCGCACTCCGAAGCAGATGGCGCCCTAGTTTCAGACTCCAACAACTCAGCTAGTTGGAGCAGTTCAACCGGGTGTGGTAGCTCAGACCGGTGATGGAGCAGCTATGTCTGCTGATGCCTTGTGGAGATTGGACAGGTTCACCAAGCTCTTCACTACCACTTATAGCGGTTCATCTTCTAAGGATCCCTAAGATTATTTAGACAGTTGTCATGAGGTCCTCAGGAATATGGGGATAGTAGAGACCAATGGAGTCGACTTTGCTGCTTTTTGCTTATTTGAATCCGCCAAGACTTGGTGGAGAGATTATTGTTTGGATAGACCATTTGGGTCACCGGCTTTGACTTGGGATTAGTTTTCTCAACTGTTTTTGGAGAAGTTTCTTCCTATTACTCAGAGGGAGAGCTATTGGAGGCAGTTTGAGCGGCTCTAACAGGGTTCTATGACTGTTACTCAGTATGAGACCATGTTTATTGATTTGGCCCGTCATGCCCTTCTTATACTTCCCACTGAGAGAGAGAGGGGGAGAGAGAGAGAGAGAGAGAGAAAATGAGGAGTTTTATTGAAGGACTCATTTATCCTATTCGACTTCAGATGGCCAAGGAGACGGGGAGCGAGATTTTCTTTCAAGATGTGGCCAATGTGGCTAGGAGGGTTGAGATGGTTTTATCCAGGGGAGTGGTCAAGGGTCTGACAAGAGGCCTCATCATTCGGGCAGATTCAGTGGTGCCTCATCTGGAGGCAGGGATTCTTTTTGTAGAGGCCATATTCCTAAGCCTTTTCAGTCAGCACTTCAGGTTTCTCACGGTGCTTCAGGTGGCTGTGGTTCTCATATACAATATTTTGATCAGCAGTCCTACAGTGCACCACCAAATCGTATCAATGCACTGTCGCTCTGGAGTTTTCGAGGTGGTCATTCAGGTCATCAGGGTCAGTAGTTTCAGCATTCGAGTGCTTGTTATACTTATGGAGATACAGGGCATATTTCTAGATTTTGCTCCCGATCATCGATTAACTCTCAACATCAGGGTTCCCGTGCCATGGTTCAGGCAAGGAGTGCTCCACAGCCCGCTCAGCCAACTAGGGGTGGAGGTAGAGGTTCTAGAGGTGGAGGTAGAGATACTAGATGTGGAGGTCAGGCCACTAGATGTGGGGGCCACCAGTAGCAGGCCGTCCAGAGATGTAATTTAGAGGTGGGGGGGGGGGCAGCCCCGATGTAGTGCTCTTCTATCCGGGCCTGAGGCTAAGGCTTCCGATGTAGTTATCACAAGTACAGTTCTGGTTTTAGTAGGGATGCTTCAGTGCTATTTGATCCAGCGTCTACATACTCTTATGTGTCATCTTATTTTGCACCGTATCTGGTATGCCTAGTGATTCTTTAAGTGCTCCTGTATATGTGTCTACACCGATGGGTGACTCTATCGTGGTAGATCATATCCATCGTTCCTATATAGCTGTGATTGGGGGTCTTGAAACTCGAGTAGATTTGTTACTTTTGAATATGGTTGATTTCGATGCCATATTGGGGATGGACTAGTTATCACCTTACCACTCTATCTTGGATTGTCATGCCAAGACTGTAACCTTAGCCTTGCCAGGGTTTCCTCATTNTCCTATTACTCAGAGGGAGAGCTATTGGAGGCAGTTTGAGCGGCTCTAACAGGGTTCTATGACTGTTACTCAGTATGAGACCATGTTTATTGATTTGGCCCGTCATGCCCTTCTTATACTTCCCACTGAGAGAGAGAGGGGGAGAGAGAGAGAGAGAGAGAGAAAATGAGGAGTTTTATTGAAGGACTCATTTATCCTATTCGACTTCAGATGGCCAAGGAGACGGGGAGCGAGATTTTCTTTCAAGATGTGGCCAATGTGGCTAGGAGGGTTGAGATGGTTTTATCCAGGGGAGTGGTCAAGGGTCTGACAAGAGGCCTCATCATTCGGGCAGATTCAGTGGTGCCTCATCTGGAGGCAGGGATTCTTTTTGTAGAGGCCATATTCCTAAGCCTTTTCAGTCAGCACTTCAGGTTTCTCACGGTGCTTCAGGTGGCTGTGGTTCTCATATACAATATTTTGATCAGCAGTCCTACAGTGCACCACCAAATCGTATCAATGCACTGTCGCTCTGGAGTTTTCGAGGTGGTCATTCAGGTCATCAGGGTCAGTAGTTTCAGCATTCGAGTGCTTGTTATACTTATGGAGATACAGGGCATATTTCTAGATTTTGCTCCCGATCATCGATTAACTCTCAACATCAGGGTTCCCGTGCCATGGTTCAGGCAAGGAGTGCTCCACAGCCCGCTCAGCCAACTAGGGGTGGAGGTAGAGGTTCTAGAGGTGGAGGTAGAGATACTAGATGTGGAGGTCAGGCCACTAGATGTGGGGGCCACCAGTAGCAGGCCGTCCAGAGATGTAATTTAGGGGGGGGGGGGGGGGGCAGCCCCGATGTAGTGCTCTTCTATCCGGGCCTGAGGCTAAGGCTTCCGATGTAGTTATCACAAGTACAGTTCTGGTTTTAGTAGGGATGCTTCAGTGCTATTTGATCCAGCGTCTACATACTCTTATGTGTCATCTTATTTTGCACCGTATCTGGTATGCCTAGTGATTCTTTAAGTGCTCCTGTATATGTGTCTACACCGATGGGTGACTCTATCGTGGTAGATCATATCCATCGTTCCTATATAGCTGTGATTGGGGGTCTTGAAACTCGAGTAGATTTGTTACTTTTGAATATGGTTGATTTCGATGCCATATTGGGGATGGACTAGTTATCACCTTACCACTCTATCTTGGATTGTCATGCCAAGACTGTAACCTTAGCCTTGCCAGGGTTTCCTCATTTAGAGTGGAGAGAGACTCCTGGCCATCCTACCATAGTTTTATCTCATATGTGAAGGCTCGGCGTATGGTCGAGAAGGGGTATTGGGCCTATTTGGCATATGTTCATGATTCTAGTGCTGAGGTCCCTTCCATGGATTATATGCCTGTTGTTTGTGAGTTTCCTGAGGTTTTTCCTTCAGACATGCCGGGTATGCCACCCAACAGGGATATTGACTTTTGCATTGATTTGGCTCCGGGCACTCAGCCCATTTCTATTCTTCCGTATCGTATGGCCCCGCTCGACTTGAAAGAATTGAAGGAATAGTTGCAAGACTTGCTTGATAAGGGCTTTATTAGGCCTAGTGTCTCGCCTTGGGGTGCGCCGGTGCTGTTTGTTAAGAAAAAGGACGGATCGATGAGGATGTGTATAGATTACCAGCAATTGAACAAGGTTACAATAAAGAATAAGTATCCATTGCCAAGAATTGATGATTTGTTTGATCAGTTTCAGGTCGTCCAAGTGTTCTCTAAGATCGACTTGAGATCTGGCTACCACCAGGTAAGAATTAGGGCATCCGATTTCCTTGAGACAGCTTTCCGCACTCGGTATGGACATTATGAGTTCTTGGTGATATCATTCGGGTTGACAAATGCCCCGACAACTTTCATGGATTTGATAAATCGAGTGTTCAGGCCTTATTTGGATTCCTTTGTGATTGTCTTCATTGACAATATTTTGATCTATTCCCGCAGCCGGGAGGAGCATGATCAGCATCTGAGAGTGGTTCTTCAGACTCTGAGAGATAGTCAGTTGCATGCTAAGTTTTTGAAGTGTGAGTTCTGGTTGGGTTCAGTTGCATTCTTGGGTCACTTTGTATCAACAGAGGGTATTCAGGTGGATCCGAAGAAGATAGAGGCAGTCAAGAACAGGCCACGACCCGCATCAGCTATAAAGATCTGGAGTTTCTTGGGTTTGGCAGGTTATTACCGTCGGTTTGTGGAGGGGTTTTCATCTATTACAGCCCTGATAACCAGGTTGAATCAGAAGGGTGCCCAGTTTAAGTAGTCGGACGAGTCTGAGGCAAGCTCAATATAGCTTTAACTACGGTGCCATTGTTAGTTTTGCCCATAGGTTCAGGTCCATATACAGTTTATTATGACGCATCTCGAATTGGACTTGGTGCGGTGTTGATGCAGGATGTGTCACAACCCAAAACCCAAACCAGATCGTGATGACGCCTCTCGTGAAGAAAAGGCCAGCTGACACTTACTCAAATTCAGTTCCAACAACTTAATAAATCAATAAGTCATTTATAAGGATGAATAATCCAATCCTTTAGGCAGTAAACAATACAATTTTATAAACATGCGGAATAACAACCCAACTCAGCCCGACATCGAGGTGTCACTAGTCATGAACATCTATTAGAGTATAAATACAACTACAAAGTCTGAAATATACAAAACAAGACTGATGAACGAAAAGGGAGAAAAGCGGTGCTGCGAACTCTGAAAGCCACCTCGCTAAAACTCCGATAACCCTGCCTCCAATCAGCCAAAACCCGCTACTGGGTGTATAAATACCTGTATCTGTACACAAGGTACATGGAGTAAAGTGAGTACTCCAACTCAGTGAGTAATAAAGGTAAATAACAACTGAGCAACAAGAAATCACGTAAAGTATATCAACTTGCTATATAGAAGCAAAATAAAACCATTTAAGAAAAACCATGAAGCTATGAAATCTCTTAAAACATCTTAGCTCAGTTCAAATTTCTTTTGAAACGACTTTTTGACAGTTATGCAAATGAATGCAAATCAGTTAGTGCAGATGAGCACAGAAAATCCGCCCCTCGGGCACATATACCATAGTTTAACCGGTAAAATGACAAGTAAAATATGAAAAATGAACACATAAAGGTTCGCCCCTCAAGCAATATCTTAGAACAGTACCAGCCCCACGGGCTCACTCTTAGAACACTCTTAGCCCCACGGGCTCACTCTCAGAATAATATCATATAGTAACCGCTGCGGTGTGCAGCCCGATCCATATATCGTTGCGGTGTGCAGCCCGATCCACATATATAGCCGAATGCACTCACTGGGGGTGTACAGACTCCGGGAAGGGCTCCTACAACCCAAACGCTATATTGCAGCGGCGTGCAACCCGATCCATATAAGTAATTGCTGTGGCATGTAGTTCGATATATATATATATATATATATATATATATATATATATATATATATATATTGTATTCATTTGCTGCGGCGCGCAGCCTGATCCATATCATATAAAATATCCTCACTATTGGGTCCTCAACCCCTCTCAGCCATTAAAATCACAGCCTCTCGGGCATTTGCAAAATAGTGGCTCTCAGCCTAAAATATCATTTAGAAATATCATTTAAGTTTTCAATTTGTATAAAAGTGGTTGAGTTTGCAAAACCATAAATATCAACAGGACTGAGTTCAAATACAAGTCAAAATAGTGATAAAAATCCCCGAAAGGTTCAAATAATTGGCACGAAACCCAAATATGGCAATCGGCCCAAATCATGATGATAACAAATAAATTTAAGTAAAATAAGCGGTAAAATCATCAATCGGGATGGACTAAGTCACAATCCCCAATGATGCTCTACCCCATGCTCGCTATCCGACGTGCAAGTCACCTCAACATAGCACTACGATGTGCTATCCGAGGTTTCAAACTCTCAGACTATCATTTACAATCATTACTCACCTCAATCCGAGCAAAATCCTACTCCACAATGCCTTTGCCTCTCAAATCAATCTCCAAATGCCTCGAATCTAGCCATAATAATTCGATTCAGTTAATAAAAATTACAGGTATTAATTCCATATAAAATTTTACATTTTCCATTAAAAATGAAAATCAAAATTCGCCCATGGAGCCCAAATCTTGGAATCCAGAGAAACTCATAATATCCGACAACCCATTCCCATACAAGTTTAACCATACCAAAATTATCAAATTCCGAGAACAACTCGACCCTCAAATCTTCAAATTAAACCAAGAGGGTTTTCAAAATCTTCCAACTAAATTCACAGATTTAATGCCAAAACTTGTAATAGATTCGGGTAATCTAACCAAAATTAAGTTAAGAACACTTAATCCGTTATTTTCTCTGAAAATCTCGCATAAATCGCCTCTCCCCGAGCTCCAATTTGGTAAAAATGGAAAATGGGAACTAAACATTCTGTCCAGAATTTCAAAGGTACTGTTCACGCGTGTTACTGTTCACGGATACTGTTCACGAATATTGTATACAGATATTGTACATGGATACTGTTCACAGTGCTGTGAAAAGAATGCAACAACTTTTCTTCAAATCTAAAATCGATCCGTTAACCTTCCGAAATCCACCCGAGGCCCTCGGGACCTCAACAAAATGCATCACCCAGTCCTACAACATCATACGAACTTAGTCGAAACCTCAAATCATATCAAATAACGCTAAAATCATGAATCACGCATCGAATTGAATTATGAGTTTTCGAATCTTCCAACTTCTACATTTTGCGCCGAAACATATCAAATCAATCCGGAATGACTTCAAATTTTCCACACCCCGATATCAAAAAGTCAACTCTCGGTCAAACTTTTCCAAAAATCTTCTATTTTCCAACTTTTGCCAAAATGCGCTAAATTGTCCTACGGACTTCTAAATCCAAATCCGAACATGCTCCTAAGTCCAAAATCAGCATACGAAACTATTGGAATCATCAAAATTCCATTCTCCGGGGTCTTTTTCTCAAAAGTCAAATCTCTGGTCAAACTGAAGAAATCTTTAGCCTTAGATTTCTGGATTCCGTTAAATGGCGATAATTTGATCTAGGGACCTCCGAATTTGATTTCAGGCATATGACCAAGTCCCAAATCACGATACAGAACTACCAGAATGGTCAAAACATTTATCCGGGTTCGTTTGCTCAAAATGTTGACCAAAGCCAACTCAGTTGAGTTTTAAAGCTCTAGTTCATAGTTTAATCCATTTTTCACATAAAACCTTCTGGAAAATTATACGGACTGCGCATGCAAGTCGAGAAATTATTGATAGCGCTTTTCAAGATCTTAAAACACCGAGATGATTATTTAATTTAAAGATGATATTTATGGGTCATCATATTCTCCACCTCTAAAACAAACGTTCATCCTCGAACGTACTAAGAATTATTCTGCGGTTACCAAATTGATGATTTTACGTTTACACAAATATTCGCAGTTGCTCCCACATTACCGCATTTGACATAAGTTTGACAACACCATTTCAATTGAAATTATTTCCTTTATCCATATTTGTAAACTTTAAGACCAAATTTCTTACACTCCAATCATTTCCAGAAAGGTCCAATTTTCACGTCAACACATGATATAAGTCTCGACTGGCTATAACAACTCATACCTACGCACCCGTCAAATATGGGGTATTACATTCTCCCCCACTTAGGGTCATTCATCCTCAAATGAGAATTGGAGTCCGTCCTCAAACATATAATGTAACTTATCTCTTTCTTTGCACATCTCAATATCCCAAATTTTTCTAACTCCTAAATTTTTTCAGAAATTTCGGCAAGGTCTCCCCTGTAATTGGGCCTATCCACCTGTCAGAGTAACACCAAAACAACTCCTAATAATATTTTCCCAACCCGACAATGTACCACAAAGTATATATCAATAACACAAATCTCCGCATTACAAGCATGGCATTATCACAATGATATCTTGACATAAAATGCATCATATGTATGACCATAACCACATCTCTGGTCTTAATAGTTGTTCATAATAGATTACAACATCACCGATTAGCCTCATGTTAACAAAATTCCATTTTAAACCTCCAGTTTACTAACAACAAGGCATGAAGATCTCATAATTAATTACCCGAATTAACGAGTAACAATTTACATCCTCTGGGCACTCACCTCGTAGTCTAAAACTCAATAATTGCAATACAAATCTGGCAAATTATGCACAAGGATATTCATACAAGAATTTTCTTCAAATAATTCTAATAGGCATGCCACCCTATAAGTACTATAGTACAAACTTTAATTTCACAAAGGGAGCATTTAAACCCACACATATATTTTTTTCAACGCAAGGACCTCATCCATATATAACATCTACCGCAGCTCGTAGCCCGGTTTAAATATTTCACATTATATAAAACACAAGGATCTCATCTTCAACTCTGTACCACAAGTAATATGCACATCGTGCCAAATTGGAACATTCCATTTTCTTCTTTTGAATTATTTTCCGTTTAACAAAATCACAACACATAATGATAGACATAGATATCTCCATCGAATCTCCCAACATGTGTATTCACATAAGTAGATTTCAAAATTACGAAGTTCACTCATAAGTGGATCACAATAGGAGGACTTGCCTCGATACTCAAAACCGAATCAAGTTAACAAAATTGTTACTTTATAATAATTCGAGACCATACTTGTAATGATACCATATGGGGTTGCGAGCTTAGCCATACCATAGAAAATATATCAACGGCTCGGTCTCCACCTTTACGAGTCTCACCTCCACCTCTAATATCCTGACCCTTACCTCGGGTTGGTCATGTAAGTGAGTAGTAACTATAATGGGGCACATAGCCTGAGTGCTTGTACAAAATATGTTTCTCCCAAGTCTAGGATAATTTTACCATGATAAATATTTTCAAATATTTTCTACACTACATAGCAAAATCGGAATATTGGTAGTCGACCAACCAAGTGAGTGTTGAAATAACAATAAACATATGTTAGTCAAAATATAATGCGCACCCTTCTCAGGTTTTACCGAGCAGTTATAACATTCAATCTAAATATCTAAAATTGACCATTCTATCAGAATTCATGACCTTCCCCTTTCAAGGATGAACTGCCACCTCGTACATGAAAATATTAAGCATGTATAACATACCGCTTCTATCATGCCATCATGTTGCAAACACAAGAATATTATTAGAATTTCTGGGTTATAGGAAAATTTCATTCCGGGTAGTTAGAAATGTTCTATTTGCTCCCATCTAGGAGGTGTTCACAATATATAATATGTTCCCCGCATGGGTAGAAGATATCCGGCTCGAACTATGGTAAAAACCATCAAGAAAACTTTCAAATCTGCTCGCACATAACCAAGTTTTCAAAACGGAATTCCTCTGGCTTGACCAGGCCATGTAGGTCACCAACCCAAGAATATTGCCACAAAACATCTGTAAAGCATCACCACATCATTAGTACACTAAGAACCTATCGTATACATTACCATATCGAATTACTTTCACATTTATCTGTTTCCTTGTTAGTACACCATTATTCTTAACTGAAACTTGTCCTACATAGTTTAACGTGAAACCACAATGTCTAAGGCTCATAAGCAGTTGAATACTCTTTTAAATATTCCCCCAAGCACCACGTTCGAAATACTTACCCTGAAGAGACATTCTACGAATTCCGAACCATTACCTGCACCTTCCTGATAGTGCCAAATAGAAACCCATAATTGATATAGAAACCCCACAAATCTTGACACCATCCAAATGCAACCTTCAAATTCTAGCCAAAAATACAACCCAAAATTCGCAATTATTACATGCAAAATTTTGAGAACATTAGAACCATTCCTGAGAGTCATCCACTCTGCTCGAATCGCAATTCAACCTGATCAACAGAACTGAACAACCAGTGGCTCATTGGCACTTCTGACACTACAACATATAGCCTTAACTTAGTCGAAAATTTCCCTTTACTCGAGCCATCCTCGGGCTCAATCTCTGCAAACCAGAACTGATTCACTAGCACGCCTCAAACCGGAACCAACATAGAACATAACCGTGCAATCAACTAATCAACAGTTGCTCCCCAACTTGGCTCGAAGCCATATATCAAAACACACACCATAACTCGTAACGCATATACTTTATTGCTTGTACAATACTAAAGTGAGATTAACTAAATCCTTTATAAGCTCATGGAACACAAACCATCTGGTACTTCAGATCTTCTGTAATTCTCGTATTCACTCTCGTAGTAGTTAAATCCACCCTCTTGGGCGATCCAAAATATAAATTTCAACATATATATCTCACTTGTAAATAGGATCTTCTAACATACAACATAAATATCATGCAACTCCAGAACACACCACAGGAGATAACCCACATGTCTTGCCTCAAACTAACATTTTTATATTTACCTTCCACCGTTATCCACATTACACAATCACTCAGTCTTCCTGAGTCTGAACTCATAACGTAACATGAATTTTGCTTTACTCCCAACTAGGAGACAGGAAAAAAAAAAGATTCTTCACGCACCCATAACTCGGGTCTACACATCCAATCACAATGGAAATCAAACACCTAATAGTTCATCTATACTCCAGCAGACCCTTCTCATCGCTTCCAAATTATGTGATCACATCTCGCAGTCATTTTGATACTCATCGAATAGCCATCCAACCATTATTTATATTAATAGGGCACTACTGAATATATAAGTTCAAAAACACAGATCACGTAATCAGCACCCTTGTCCTCAAGCCGTAGGCAAAAATCTAGCCTCAAGTCCTCTCGAGTGGCCCAACATCAACTCACAGAGATCACATCTCACCCCCTCGATCAGGGAATCACAATCCATCAAGGCACATTTGATACTGATCTCTTGTTCGCACATACAAATGCGTGGAAGGAATTCAAAAAGTTATATTCCAAGCTAAATCAAGGACGCACGATAAGAATTTCAAGAATGTGATGTTTTCCTAAAGGTTCTGCAGCCTCCCGAGTATAAATACAGACATCTCCGTACCGATCCGCGAGACACTACTAAAGTTGCTCATGACCCGTGAGACCTATGTAACCTAGGCTCTGATACCAACTTGTCACGACCCAAAACCCAAACCCGGTTGTGATGGCGCCTCTCGTGAAGACAAGGCTAGCCGACACTTACTCAAAGTTAGTTCCAACAACTTAATAAATCAATAAGTCATTTATAAGGATGAATAATCCAATCCTTTAGGCAGTAAACAATACAATTTTATAAACATGCGGAATAACAACCCAACTCAGCCCGATATCAGGTGTCACTAGTCATAAGCATCTATTAGAGTATAAATACAATTACAAGGTCCGAAATATACAAAACAGGACTGATGAACGAAAAGGGAGAAAATCGGTGCTGCGAACGCTGGCAGCCACCTCGCTAAAACTCCGATAACCCTGCCTCCAATCAGCCAAACTCGCTACCGGGTGTATAAATACCTGCATCTGCACACAAGGTACATGGAGTAAAGTGAGTACTCCAACTCAGTGAGTAATAAGGGTATATAGCAACTGAGCATCAATAAATCACATAAAGCATATCAACATGCTATATAGAAGCAATATAAAACCATTTAAGAAAAACCATGAAGCTATGAAATCTCTTAAAACATCTTAGCTCAGTTCAAATTTCTTTTGAAATGACTTTTCAACAGTTATGCAAATGAATGCAAATCAGTTAGTGCAGATGAGCACAGAAAATTCGCCCTACGGGCACAAATACCATAGTTTAACTGGTAAAATGACAAGTAAAATATGAAAAATAAACACATAAAGGTTTGCCCCTCGGGAAATATCTCAGAACAGTACCATCCCCTCGGGCTCACTCTCAAAATAGTATCAGCCCCTCGGGCTCACTCTCAGAACACTCTCAGCCCCTCGGGCTCACTCTCAGAACAATATCATATAGTAACCGCTGCGGCGTGCAACACAATCCATATATCGTTCCGGCATGCAGCTCGATCCATATATATGGTTGATTGCGCTCACTGGGGGTGTGTAGACTCCGAGAGGGGCTCCTACAGCCCAATCGCTATATTGCTGCGACGTGCAGCCCGATCCGTATATATATATACACATTTGCTGCGACGTGCAGCCAGATCCATATAAGTAATTGCTGTGGTGCGCAGCTTGATCCAATATATATATAATATTCATTTGTTGCGGTGTGCAGCCCGATCCATATCATATAAAATATCCTCACTATTAGGTCCTCAACCCCTCTCAACCATTAAAATCACAGCCTCTCGGGCATTTGTAAAACAATGGTTCTTAACACAAAATATCATTTAGAAATATCATTTAAGTTTTCAATATGTATAAAAGTGGTTGAGTTTGCGAAACCATAAATATCAACAGAACTGAGTTCAAATACAAGTCAAAACAGTGAGGAAATAGTGATAAAAATCCCCGAAGGGTTCCAATAATTGGCACGATACCCAAATATGGAAATCAGCCCAAATCATGATGATAACAAATAAATTTCAGTCAAATAAGCGGTAAAATCATCAATCGGGATGGACTAAGTCACAATCCCCAACGGTGCTCTACCCTACGCTCGCTATCCGGCGTGCAAGTCACCTCAACATAGCACTACGATGTGCAATCCGGGGTTTCAAACCCTCAGACTATCATTTACAATCATTACTCACCTCAATCCGAGCAAAATCCTACTCCACAATGCCTTTGTCTCTCAAATCAATCTCCAAATGCCTCGAATCTAGCCACAATAATTCGATTCAGTTAATAAAAATTACAGAAATTAATTCCATATGAAATTCTACATTTTCCATTAAAAATGAAAATCAAAATTTGCTCGTGGGGCCCACATCTCGGAATCTGGAGAAACTTATTAAATCCGACAACCCATTCCGATACGAGTTCAACCATACCAAATTTATCAAATTCCGACAACAACTCGACCCTCAAATCTTCAAACTAAATCAAGAGAGTTTTCAAAATCTTCCAACTAAATTCACAGATTTAATGCCAATAATTGTAATAGATTCAGGTAATCTAACCAAAATTAAGTTAAGAACACTTACCCCATTGTTTTCTCTGAAAATCTCCCGAAAATCGCCTCTCCCTGAGCTCCAATTTGGTAAAAATAAAAAATGGGAACTAAACATTCTGTCTAGAATTTCCGAGGTACTGTTCACGCGTGTTACAGTTCACAGATACTGTACACGGATACTGTGCACGGATACTGTACACGGATACTGTACATGGATATTGTTCATAGTGCTATGAACAGAATGCAACAACTTTTCTTCAAATCTAAAATCGATCCGTTAACCTTCCGAAATCCACCCGAGGCCCTCAGGACCTCAACAAAATGCATCAACCAGTCCTAAAACATCATATGAACTTAGTCGAAACCTCAAATCACATCAAATAATGCTAAAATCATTAATCACTCTTCGAATTGAATTATGAGTTTTCGAATCTTCCAACTTCTACATTTTGCGCCGAAACATATCAAATCAATCCGGAATGACTTCAAATTTTGTACACAAGTCATAAATGACATAATTAAGCTATGAAAATTTTCAAAACTAGATTCAGACCCCGATATCAAAAAGTCAACTCTTGGTCAAACTTTTTAAAAAATCTTTTATTTTCCAACTTTCGCCAAAATGCGCTCCTAAGTCAAAATCACCAAATCCAAATCCAAATCCGAACATGCTCCTAAGTCCAAAATCACCATACAAAACTATTAGAATCATCAAAATTCCATTCCGGGGCCTTTTTCTCAAAAGTCAAATCTCCGGTCAAACTTAAGAAATCTTTAGCCTTAGATTTCTAGATTCTGTTAAATGGCGATAATTTGATCTAGGGACCTCCAAATTCGATTTCAGGCATATGAAAAAGTCCCAAATCACGATATGGAACTACCAGAACAAAACCTTTTATCCGGGTTCGTTTGCTCAAAATGTTGACCAAAGTCAACTCAGTTGAGTTTTAACTTGCTCGATCATTTTACTTGCTTTCTAGGTTAGCTTACATTTCCACATTTAGATATAAACATTTTCAAAACCAAATTCTTATTATTTGCGATTACGCAATAATTTTCTTACATTCCTAATCGCCTGCACATTATTCTATGTGGGATTCGATCCCGACTCATAGTTGGGTAAATTATATTGCATGCGACCGTGTCCATTTACTTTTTAGTAGTGGATTTGGACGTTATCAAAATTGGGGCCATTGCCGGGGAATAATTTGGTGTAATTTAGGTTGTTTGAGAAATAAGCAAAAGTGCTTTGGTCCAATCATGTGAATATTTGTGTAATTATTTTTCTTACCTTGGTCTATTTTTCTTGTTTGTTTCTTGTTTATTTTCTTATATTTGAAAAATGGCATTATATAATAAAAATTGGTCGGGTGGTAGCTGTTCATACTTTGATGACCCTTGTCCTTATCATGGAGGACCACACTCGTGGCAAAATTGTTTAAATTCTCCCGGGGGTGGATTGTGCGCACAATTTCAAACCCATGAGTGGAGTATTTGTGATAAGTGTGGTTGTCGAAATGGTCATTGGGATGATTGTGCTTATTTGTCCTTTCCTTCCCCAAGCCCTCGCTATGATGATTCTACTTTTTGTGATGAGAATTATAGGGCTATGGAAATGGAAGAAGTTGAGCAAGGCCGAAATGGAGAGTTCAAACTCATGTTGGAGTGTTTACTTGAAGAAGGAAACAAGGATCAAAATGCCTTGGAGGAGCTTTTGGAGAATAGTCTTCAAAATAACTTGGCACTTGAAAGGTTGCACTCACAAATGAATGAAATGATCGAAGCCTTAAGGGCTTAAAAAGCCTCGAGAGTGAATGATAGCCAAGAACCTTCCTTGGAGATTGAAGTTGAAAATCCTTCCTTGGCACTCGATCAAAACCAAGAAGAACTCTCAAATGCTCAAAATGAGAAAATAATGCTCATGTTGGAGACCATTCTTGAAAATGAGGAGAAGCACAACTTTGCATTCGAGGACATGAAAGAAGGCTTGGCTCACAATGATGAACATATCCGCACTTTGGAGGATCAAATAAAAATATTGGTTGAGGCTCACTATGCCCACCAACTTGAGAGTGAGGAAGAAAACCAAAAAGAGTCCAATTCTGAGGAAGAAAGTGAGCTTTACTATGAGTATTCAAGAATCGAATATCCTCCAACCGACTCCATGAGTGTTAATGATGCTGAGAAAAAAATGGAATTAGAGTCAACTGGTATAAATGAAAATTTGGTTGAGATTGACTCTAGTCCGGGGGAAAAAGAAGAGGTCAAAATCCGAGAAAAACTGCAAGTTGGAGGTTTGAAGTCACATTCCAAACATTTTTCAACATTGAAATTGTGTGGAAATATGGGAATTGAAATACAAAAGACATTGATGAATTGTGAGGAGGAAAGGCAACAACCAAACATCTTACAATTTGAGGAAACACGAAAGCAAAATGACTTTCCTCACATGAAAGCCAAGAAGTGCAAAATGAAGAATATAAGGCTTGGCTTGATCATCAACCTACCACCCCCATTGCTCATGGTCACAAGCTTTATTCCAAGCTAGCTACCCGATTCATAACATCCAAGTGGCGAGAAAAGTGGTAAAGTTGAGTTGAGTCGTGCCACGACGTTAAATGCAGCGGTTATTGGGAGGCAACCCATCGTTTTTCAAAATTTTTGGTCATTTTTGAAATTTTCTTTTTTAGGATAGCTCAGAATATTATTTTTGACTAATCTACCAAGTTTTTGATTTTTTTGAGTTGATTTGAGCAGGTCGGCGTGGTCCAGAGGGTCAAAACTAGTAGCTGCAAAATATGTGAAAATTTTTTCTGGTTTAACCGCATCTGCGGATTTCCAACCGCAGACGCGGTCTCGCAAAAACGTGCAATAAACCACTAAAGTGAGAAACTCCGCAGAAGCAAATAACTGGCCGCATAAGCGGCGCTGCAGATGCGGAAATCGAGCAGGTGTTTTGAGTTAAAATGGACCCAAACATGAACGGACAACAACATGAAATTGAAGAAAAAATTGAGGAACCATATGATGAATCACGCTTCATGTCAGTTGCATGTGAGCACGATATTTGCACGACCTCATCAATAGAAGGGTAATTCTTGAAAAGGGCATCAATGAAAACAAATTGGCCGAGAAGCGTTGAGAGTTCCATGCCCGACTCCATTCAACTGGATGGTCATGTTTCATTCCCACTCCTTGCAAAGTTAATGAGGAGTGGGTTCATGAGTTCTATACAAACCTTAGGCACATAGATTTTGCAAGCCCAAAAGTCATCATCAGAGGCAAATTGGTGAGGTTTAGGATCGAACAAATAAATGACACTCTTGGTATTCCCAACTATCCAATGGAGCCAGTGCAAGAGAAAGATCATTGTGAAAATGGGGAATGACTTTTCTCCAAACCCTTCCCTCCTAGTTTGAGATCCAAATGGGGTAACCGAAGAAAAGGGTTGAAATCAATTGACTTCACTACTGAAGCAAAAATGTGGCTGTACATCCTTTGCAACAGGGTGTCTCTTTGTGAAAACATCTCAGATGTCTCCTACACTAGGGCATTGATCATTGCATGCCTCTTGGAGGACATTCCTGTGAATGTCGGGTACTATATCCTGTGGGAGATGAGGGAGTACTTGAGAGACAAGGATACATGGATGATGTTCCATTTATTGATCACACAGCTATGCATTAGAGCAGAGGTTGATGTGCGTAGCACCGATCGGTGGCTACCAGCTGATAAGCCTTTTCACCCACTGAGAGTTACTAGAGAGGGTAGTGCAGTTAAGAGAAAAAAAGGACATTCACCACCACGGCTGCTGGTTCAGAGTCCTCTTTACAGGCAGCTACACAGGGACCATTCGGGATGCTAAACTCCGAGTTAGCATCTATTTGGGAGTTAGTGTCACAGCTTCTGAGTGGGCCTTCATCTTCCCAGCTTGGGCCTTCATACTTCTCCAAGGACAAAATACAGATTACTTATAGGTGCAGAAGAGCTAGAAAGATTCTCTTGAGAAGATGGCAATAACAGTGACCAGACTTGAGGGAGCTTATGGAACTTTAGCCAATGCCCATGCTGATCTTCAATCAGACTTCGAGAAGGAGAAGAAGAAGAACAAGAAGAAAGGAAAATTCATGATAAAAATATGGAGAGGCATAAAGGCCATCTTCAAATGGGGAAACCCGGCAAGTAGATACCAGTGGTGGCCAAAGATGATAGCGAGGAATATTCCTTCATGTCAGAGACTGCTGGTGATGGTGGTGATGCTGATGCTGATGAGGAGACTGATGATGATGAGGTCACAAGCGGTGCACAACATTGATCTGTCGTCCTCCTATAGTCTGCTAGTCTGATGCAGACCTCAGAGAGACCCTCAAACTATTTATGCTTTATATTTGATATTGTGCAGTGAGGACACTGTAATGTTTTTAGTTGGTGTTGGCTATAGGAGTATACTTATTCATACTATGGATATAGTGTGCCCTTTCCGGGTTTATTATTGTGCTGTTGTGGATATTGTGTGCCCTTGGTGTGATTAGTCTATTTCTATTTTCTTTCATTATTTATTTTCTTTAGTAGCTTGTTGTTATTAGGCTATGTGGTTTGAAAAGAAACAAAGTGCAAAAGAATGAAAAATGTGAGTAGTGTTCAAGTAGGGTGAAGTCACTTGTACCCAAATGCTTATCCGATCCTTCCCTGAACCTACTTTACAAGCTTAAAAACTCCTTATGGGACCTCCAACCGAACATTCTTGAATAGGCGATGAATTAAAATAAGGGCAAGCTTATGGTATGAGATGTTGTAGCACTTGAAATTCTTTGTGAGAATGAGTGTTTTTGTAAAATTTGTCCCTTATGTTGTATTGTAAATATAGTGATTTTGGGACATTCTTTCTTGTGAGGGAACATGAGTTAGGAAGTATTGGTGAAATTGAGTAAGTTGAGCATATGTAATGGACTAGTGCTTTAGAGTCACTTCTTGAGGCTTATTTTTATCACTTGATTATTTTGAAACTCCCTTGCACATTCTTGAAGTTGTTTTTCTTTATGAGGGAGTCATTCAGGAAAGATACACATACTTGGATATAATTATTAGTACCAACCAAATACATAAGTATGGTGCTTAAATTGGAGAATGTGTTATGTAAATGATAGCAATACCACTTGTGTTTTACATGGTAAATCCTCATTGAATTGTTGGTTTTGATTTGCTTGAGGACAAGCAAAAGCTTTAAGTTGGGGATGTTGATGAGTGGTGATTTTACCACTCAATCTAATCTCTTTTCCTTAGCTTTTATGTCCTTTAACTATAATATGAGGTTGTTTATGGTGTGTATTGTTAGATTTTCAGGTAAATGATGCTACGAAGCAATTTGAATTGAATTGAAGTGGAATTGAGCAAAAGTTAGTGAAAATATGCAAAATCTTCTAGTGATTCCGCATCTGCGGAAGAATGGTCGCAGAAGCAACCCCGCTTATGTGTGAGAATAACCGATTCTGCGGTGGAGGCTGGGATTGGAAGAAAATGCATTTGCGGAAGAAAAGATGCAGAAGCGATCCCGCATCTGCGGAAATGGCTGAGCATCCAAGAAACCGCATTTGCGATTATAATGTCGCTTATGCGGTGGCACATATGTGCCTTTGGCACCGTATCTGCGATTACAAAATTATACAGGGCATCCCGCTTCTGCAATAAGAATTCCGCATCTGCGTAAATTGTTCTGCAGGTGCGAAAGTCGGGCATCAGATTTGGCAAATTAGTCATTTCACATTTTCTAAACCCCAAACCATTTTTATACTCGTCCAAGCAGATACTTTGGAGATCTTTTGGCTTATTTTCAGTTCGTAGGGCTAGAGAGAACAACTTTTGGAAGCTAAGGCTTTGCACACACACTTTGGTCTTGAAGATTGAAGCATTTGGTTGAGAATTTCTTACCCATATATGTTGCTTTCTTCATTTCGTTGCTTTGTATTGTATTGTATATCTAAGTGTATAGTATTTTATTCAATACTTGAATCTTGTTTATGGAAATATTCATGTTTAAAGTGTGGATTAAATACCTTGTTGTGCTTATGTATTGAATGATTTTTATTTATTTATGAAGTGAGTAGTTGTTACTTTAATTATTCTTGTTCTTTAATGTTTCCAAAGGGATTAGCTAACCCTAGGACTCTCCCATTAACTCCGAATTAATTTTGGAAAAGATAATTTGGGGTTGGGAAAGATTAATTAACAAGAACTTGAGGCGTTAACCCTTATCTTATAGATTCTACCTAGGGATAGGATTGAACTACATGTAGCCATTCCGGGTGTGCTTAAACTCTTAATTTTTTTAGGGATAATTCAAATGAGAAGTCTTGTTATTCTTCAGAAGAAGCTAATTAAGAATTATTATCCGTGGCTAATTAACATAAACTCGCTCATATTTGAAAAATCGTGAAATACATTGGATCGTTACTTGCGTGTAATTTCCGATGCATTCATACTTGTAGCCATTGATCATTTTACTTACTTTCTAGGTTAGTTTACATTTCCGCATTTAGATATAAACATTTTCAAAACCAAATTCTTATTTTTGGCATTGCGCGATAAGCGATAATTTTTTTACATTCCTAATCGCATGCACATTGTTCTTTGTGGGATTCGACCCCAACTCATAGTTGGGTAAATTATATTACATGCGAACGTGTCCATTTACTTTTTAGTAGTGGATTTGGTTGTTGGGATACAGATCTAGTACAAGATGCCTTGGACAAGGTAAGGATCATTCAGGATAGGATTCGTACAGCTCAGTCCAGGCAAAAGAGTTATGCCTACCGTAAGGTTTGTGATATGGCATTCATGGTCGGCGAGCAGGTGTTGCTTCGGGTGTCGCCTATGAAGGGCGTGATGAGATTTGGTAAGAGGGGCAAGCTTAGCCCTAGGTTCATTGGCCCATTTGAGATTCTTTATAGAGTGGGGGAGGTGGCTTATAGACTTGTGTTGCCGACGAGTTTATCAGTCGTGCATCCAGTGTTTCACGTGTCCATGCTTCGGAAGTATCACAGCGATCCATCCCACATATTTCAGCACTGTCCAGTTGGACAAGGACTTGTCCAATGAGGAGGAGCAAGTAGCTATTCTGGACCGGTAGGTTCGTAAGTTAATACCGAAGAGTTTCCCTTGTGTTCGTGTTCAGTGGAGAGGTCAGCTAGCTGAGGCATCGACCTGGGAGTCTGAGTGCAATATGCAGAGCTGATATCCCCATCTTTTCTCCGACTCAGGTACTTCTTTCTTATGTCCGTTCGAGGATGAACGATTATTTTAGAGGTGGAGAACGGTTGTTTTAGAAATAAATTTTATGTTTCGAGGCCTTAAAACCTCCTTTTTGTCTCACCTTGATTTGTGTGCACATTCTGGGCATGTATCCGGAAAGCCATTATGAGAAAATCTGTGAAAAATGATGAATTTTGCTTTTAAAATAAATTTAGGTTGACTTTGGTCAGCATTTTGGGTAAACAGATTCGGACCCATGACTCGACGGACCCAGAGGGTCCGTAGGAAATATGGGACTTGGGCGTATGCCCTGAATCGAATTCCGAGGTCCCAAGCCTGAGAAATGAATTTTTGAAAAAAATTGTTTAACTGAAATTATTAGAGTTTTTTTGGAAATTTGAATGAAATTGAATTCAATGGTATCGGGCCCGTATTTTAGTTCCGGAATTCGGTACAGGTCTTATATGGTATTTAAGTCGAGCATGTAAAATTTGGTAAGAAACGGACTTGATATGACGTGAATCGGACCATCAGTTGTTAAAATTTGAACTTACGAGTTCATGAGATTTTTCTTTGATTTTGATGCTAAATTCATGTTTATTGATGTTATTTTGATGATTTGATCTCACTAGCAAGTCCGTATGATATTTTCGGATTTGCGTGCATGTTTAGTTTGGAGCCCCAAGGGCTCGAGTGTGTTTTGAATGGGCCACAGAGTGAATTTAAACGTAGAACATAACTGTTGCAGGTTCAGAGAAGTTCTAAATCTCTGAACCAGGCTCCGCGGTCCGCAATGATTTCTCGCGACCGCGGTGTGGCTTCCGCGACCGCGGTGAGCAAGGCCAAGCCATTTGTGGCCACGCTCGATATTTCGCAGTCCGCGGTGGAGCTCCGCGGCCGTAATACATTTTATGCGGTCCGCGGTGGATCTCCGGTGCGGCAATCCATTTTATGTGGTCCGTGGTGAGGTTTTGAGAGGATTATATAAACGAGACTATTCAGTTATGTTACCATTTTCAGAAACCTAAAACATAAGGGGCAGTTTTTCAAACACTCTTTTCTCCCCAAAACACAAGTGATTTTAAACTCATTTCTTTCACTTCTTAACTTCTTATTACAAGATTTCATCCTAGAATCTAGGGTTTTCATGGTGGAATTGGGAATTTTGGGTAAAACCTAAGAATATTGAAATTTGGGGATTTAGACTTCAAATATAGGTCAGATTTCAAAACCAATTATATATTCGGGCTTCGGGGTGAATGAGTAATCGAGTTTTGGTTCGAATTTCGTATTTAGACCAAGCAGGCCCGAGATTAATTTGACTTTTTGGGAAAAACTTCAGAAAACCTATTTTCATGCATTAGAATTAATTTATTTAGCATTTATTAATATAGTTAAGTAACTTGTGGCTAGATAAAGGCGAATTGATGGTGGAATCAAAAGGTAAAGCGGTAATCGAGGCTTGAATTGTGTTCGTGGCATCGAGATAAATGTTTGGTCTAACCTTAGCTTGAGGGATTAGGGGTCGTATCCTATTTGATATGTGTTAATTGTTAAGTACGACGTATAGGCATGTTGACGAGTATCTATACGTTGGTGTCAAGCATGCCCGTGAGTCTTATGCTATGATTGATATGTCTCTGTTTTGTATTGTTCATGCCTTATGTGAAATTTCTATTGTTGAACAAAGGTTGCGGAAGATATTTTGGTAATCGAACATTGAAGAGCGTTGGCTCAAGTTGTGAAATAATTTGTGGAATTATTGTTGGCGATTGAACATTATAGAGAATTGGCTCAAGTTGTAAAATGAGTGGTGAAGTAAATGTGAAAAAGAGAAGAGGATTATGATATAATCTCCCTTGCCAGGATGTTGTTGATTTTAATGTTATTTCTCTTGCCTGAATGTTGTTTCTTTTGATATTATTTCCCTTACCGGGATATGATTATTGTACTATTGTTCCCTTACCGGGATTTTATTGTGATTTTATTTATTTCCTTGCCCTTATTGTTTGTGATTGTTGTTTGGGTGAGGAAGAGTGTTAAAGCATGAAGGGTGATGCCATGCATTGTTTTGGAGAGAGAGAGAGTTTTAAAGCACGAAGGGTGATACCGTGCATGATATCTGTGAGAGAGTGTTAATGCACGAAGGGTGATGCCGTATCGGACGATGTACCATTTCGTGCCTTTATATGAGTGATAATGTACGAAGGATCATTCCGTGTTATGATTATGTGAGGTAAAAGCACGAAAGGTGATGCTGTGCTGATTATGATTTTATTTATTTCCTTGACCTTATTGTTTGTGATTGTTGTTTTTGTGAGGACGAGAATAAAAGCACGAAGGGTGATGCCATGCACTTGTCTTGATTTCCTGATTATTGTTGATATTTAAGTTATAGTATTTTTTATGGTTATTTATTTATTTTCTGTTGTTACTTGATGTCCCCGCAACATGTCTTTCCCCTTTCTTACTTTTAAATTGTAAATTTTTGCTTTTATTTTTCCGCTGAATATGATTTAATTGCACAAATTTATTTGGTAGTCTGGTCCTAGCCTCATCACTACTTCACCGAGGTTAGGCTAGACACTTACCAGCACATGGGGTCGGTTGTGCTGATACTACACACTGCACTCTTTTGTGCAGATTCCAGTACTGTAGCTTTCGGACCATAGTGAGGTTGCTGCTTCCAGTTAATCAGGTGACCCGAGGTAGTCTTGCAGGCGTCCGTAGGCCCTGGCGTCCCCTTTTATATTTTGATTATGTTTCTTTCATGTATTCCAGAGACAGTGTTATTTTAATCTTTCGGACGTTTATTTGTAGAATTCCTAGACAGTATGTGAAATTGTGACACCAGTTCTGGATAGTTTTGTTATGGATTGGTATTGGTAGCATTATTAAAATGTTGCATTTCAGTCTTACGCTTATTAAATTTTGTTGTTTATTAAATGTTATTTCTTAATTGTTAACGGATTAAAATAAAAATAAGGTAAATAATTCAATTGGTTGACTTGCCTAGCTTTCACTATTAGGCGCCATCACCACTCCCGAATATGGAAAAATCCGGATCGTGACACTAGTGCTATGGGAAAATTACTTCTTATATAACAAATTCTTAGAAATGTAGTGTGTAACTAACACGTTAGTTGCCACCTAAGGAAAATTAACTAAGAGTCACTTCTCCAAGAAGTGGCTTGCTGCCACGTTTTTGGCTATCTAATCTTATCTCATAATTGTAATTAATTAATTAGGTAATATTCCGCTACTCGATAATTAATAAATTACCCGTATAATTAAGAACTATATCAAAATACTTAAAATATTACTTAGTTTTAGCACACTTTATATATCATACTATAATATACTTTACTATCATGGTCATATGGTACCATATAAAATTAATACATAAACTATTATTTTATTAAAATATCCATATAAAAAATGCACATATTTTCTCAACTTCTAATTTTCCTAATCTCATATAGAAAGTAAAAAAATTCGTATGCTATTCTTAAAATAATAAAAATATAACCTTCTTTTCTTGTGAAAAATCTATCTTTACAATAAAGAAAATCTCATAAACGTTTTTTATATTATGCGTATAATTTAAAATATATACGAAAATAGTAATATTAATAACTCTATTAAATATATATTTTTCAAATCATTTTTTTTACAAAAATATTCGACTCAAAATACCATATCAAATGTATATAATGACGTCAATATTGTTAAATTCACAGGATATAACATGAAGACTGTCCAACAACTGACCAAGTCGATGCCCAACCTTTATCTTCTCAAGTTGATCCTTCCACCCCTGCTAATGACGATTCTTAGTTTTTCACCCTTCACCTTAGAAATTTACTTTTCTTAGTGTCTATGACATATTTTGTTTTTGTTTGAAGTGGATTTGGGGAAACTTTTTCTTCCCTGTTTTTAGGATGTTAACGCTAATATTATTTTATTGCATATCATGAATTATGCTTTTTGCTATTTAAGTTTTTGAGGTTAACTCGCATTTAAAATTCTCTTATATACCACATCTTAATATACATGTGCTTTTTTAATTTAAAAGAGAGCCATTTTGTATTAACAACACTAACGAAGATGACGTCTCATCTTCATATTGGTGCAAAGATAAGAAACATGAAGTAATTTGAAGAAGTTTTATCTGAACTTCAAACAAATATTTATGTACAATATTTTCATAACTATTTTTTGATAGCAGGTTTACAAGTACGGGTATATTTATCCCGTGACTAAATTTATGCTCTTAACCTAAAAGCTCATGGGAGTTTCTTGCAAGTTCTTCAACTCTTTAATTCCCATTCCTTCAGCGATCTTTGAAATTTGACATTTTCTTCAAGGTTTTTCCTTTGGCTAAGCTATGATTTCATGGTGTGCATTTTATTCCTTTGTGTACTTCTCCATATGCATAGTTCCTCTAGTGTTTGAGCATCAAAGCATGAATCTCGAATACTGGATCAACTCATTACTCTGGTCCTTTGCCTGAAAAAGGAAATACGCATGGAACTCGAAGGTAACTTTATAGATAAGGGCTTCTTAACCCTTTCCATCATAATTGTTATAATCTAGACCAGGAATAATTATGTATTCCGTGTGTCTTTCGTGTTTAATATCATCATCTGGTAAGGTCTAGCTTTGCCTATCACATAAAATGGCTAGTAAAACTTAAATGAACAAAGTGAAAAATGAACCTTTATGATACCTGACTATGGGTACTAGCTTCTACAGAAGTAATACTTCTGAAGTGAACCGCATTCCAATGGAATGGTAACACCTTGTCGTCCATAGTTTCCAACTCGTACACTCCTTCCCAGCAATACCTTTAACTCGGTACGTGGCTTCCCATTTATGACTCAACTTTTCTGTGTTTGCTTCCTATGTTGATCAAAATACCTATTTAAGGACAATCCCCAATCTAAAAATTTTATAGGTGCCTTCCTACTATAATATCATTCAATCCCGCATTTGTTCTACCATCCAAACTAAAGTTTCCTCCCTTCTCTCTTCTGTCAAATCTAAATTTGTATGAAGTTCTTCCTCATTTGTAGCTTCATTTGCACGCGTATACCTTGTACGTGATTCTCTTATCTATACTAAAATTAAGGCATCAGTCTCATAAACGAGCGAGAATGGTGTTTCTCCAGTGCTTATTTTTGTCGTTGTTCGATAAGCCCATTGTGCCCCTGTAGCACTTCTGGAGACTTGCCTTTTGATTCTTCTAATTGCATCTTTAGATTGTTGACAATAATCTTATTTGTCTACTCATCTTGTCCATTAGGTACAGGATGATAGAGTGGTGAAGTAATTCTTTTAATTTTCCAAATTTTGAAAAAAACAATAACCTTCGCATCTACAAAATATGGCCCATTATCACAAACGATTTTCCTTAGAACTCCAAATCGACATATTATATTTCTCCGAACAAGTCCATAACTTCCTTTTCTCGTATTTGTTTGAAGGCACCTGCTTCCACCTACTTTGAAAAATAATCCATTAGAATTAATAAAAATCGTACCTTTCCTTTGACTTTAGGTAGAAGACCTACGATATCCATTCCCCACTTCATAAATGGCCATGGTGATATGATTGAATGGAGCAATTCCGTTGGTCGATGTGTATTATTTTCATATCACTGGCATTTGTCGCACCTTCTATCATAACCTAGCTTAGGGCTGCAACGGATAACCGACACTAAGTGTCAATCATCACTAAACGTGTTGTTAATAGACTAATAATGAATATAAACGGATAAACTAAATAAGCATAAACATAGCTGATAAGAACTATATAATCTGGAATGCTACAAGGCTAACACAAGCTGACATATAACAATATACTAACTGTACAAGTACATATCTACAGGCCTCTAGGAGTACTGAACTGAAAGAGTACTGGACAGAATATGGCCCTGTCATACCCAAACTAGCTGACTGTACACATACGAAAGGATAAGTTACTCCGGAAGTAAGCGGAGTGACTTGGCTCAAACGCTGATCTATCTGTACCTACGTGGCATGAAACATAGTGCCCTAGAGGGGATGTGAGTATAATATGTACAAAGTATGTAGGGTGGAAAAGCATACTAAATTATGACTGTAAGATGAAAATATGAATATAAGTTGAAAGCTAAACAAGAGTCTGAACTAGCAACTGATCTAGAACTGAACCGATATTTAAGCTGAAACTATGCTAAAACTGAACAACTATCTGAACCGATACCTGTCTAGTATTATGGGCTATATCCCCCCAATCAGATAACTGTAAAATTGAACTAGCCTTATGTATAGTCATGCAATGTATACTGTAGCTATATACGCATACATAACATGCATTACTTATGTTATGGGCTATATCCCATAGTAGGTAAATATATAATCAATATGCATGACTAGTGTTATGGGCTATTTTCCCCCAACATATAATCGATAGACCTCGCTGGCGTTATAGGATATCTTCCCTACCATATAATCAATAAGCCTCAATGGTGTTATGGGCTATATCTACCCAGCGTAATCAATGTAAACATACATGAGACATAACACATGTGGCAATATCGTATGGACTCAAGAGATCATGAAGGAAACCATAAATAGAATCACAAACGTAATCTGAGGCTCGTCGTCCATAAGTTGGACAGAGGAACCTATCCCCATTTTAAGGAGAAACTGATTATGTACCTGAGATACTAAGGTTAAGTAACATATTAGGCTCCCTCTATAATCAATTTAAAACCAAGGAACTCAAGATTTGTCCAGCATTTCGAATTTTCAAATACTTCGGAAGAGTTATCCCTAAAACATGATGATCCCCAAAAATAATAGCAAGTACCAAAATATACACGGGATCAATACCAGGCCAAGATTATAGCATCAAACTAAAGGAGATCCAGTTTTCCACAATAGTATCAAACGATCAACAAAATAGAATTTTGAATGTAGTATCGACTTATAGTGGCTAACTTATGAGGACTTTTGGAAATGAAATGGTGTGTGATCATAATGGTATCGAGCCTGTACGTTGGTTCCACAGCCCAATATAGGTTTAATATAATATTTAAGTTGTATTTATGAAATTTAGTAAGAATCAGAGTTGATTTGACATGATCGGACGTCTAGTGGTGAAAATAGTAAATTTGAAATGTTCTTGAGGAAAATCATGAGTTTGAGGTTAAATTCATAGATGTTGATATTATTTTGGTGATTTGATCACACAAACAACTCCGTATGGCATTTTTAGACTTATATACGGGTTTGGTTTAGAGCCCGAGGGCCCGGGTGAGTTGCAAATACACTTCGGGGTGTATAAACTTAGGAAAAAGACATGTGCTACATAATTCAAGAAAATTGCAGGTCTCTGAACTTGGGGTTTTGTGGTTCGCGGAAGAATTTCGCGCCCGTGCTGGGGATTTCTCTGTCGTGGTGGGGTTTCGGGGTCAGCGGTTGGCAAGGCCAAAGCCTCCACGGCTGCACCCATTATTTCGCTGTTAGCGGTGAGTTTTGCGGCCGCGACCCTTTTTCCACAGTCAGCGTTTTGAGGATCTGTGAGGGCTAAATAAACAGGACTTTTCATCCATTTTCATTTTTTTTTCAAAACCCTAAAGCATAAGAGGCGATTTTTCAAATACTCTTTTTTCCCTAAATAATATATAAGTGATTTTAAACTCATTTCTTTCACTCATTAACTTTTTTTTTACAAGATTTCATCCTAGAATCTAGGGTTTTCATGGTGAAATTTGGAATTTTGGGTAGAACTTAGGAATATAGAAATTTGAGGATTTAGACCTCAAATTGAGATCAGATTCACAAATCAATTGTATATCCGGGCTCAGGGGTGAATGAGTAATCGGATTTTGGTGTGAATTTTGGGTTTGGACCAAGCGGGTCCGGGGTCAATTTTTGACTTTTTGGGGAAAACAATAGGAAATTTATATTCATGCATTAGAATTGGTTTATTTAGCATTTATTGATGTTATTAAGTAAATTATGACTAGATACAAGCGGATTAGAAGTGGAACCGAGTGGTAAAGTAGTAATTGGGGCTTGATTTTTTCAGTGGAATTGAGTTATGTGTTGTGACGACCCAAAAGGGTCATCACCTATTTTCCTCATCTGTTTTGTACTTCCGAGGCCTTGAAAACCTCATTTTCTATTGCCTCGATTTGCATGTGCAGTCCGGGCGCGTAGCCGAAAAATTTCTGTGTTGAAATATGTGAATTCTGTGGAAAATTTGAAGAATTTTGATATTAATATGATTATAGTTGACTTTGGTCAACATTTTTGGTAAACGGACCAGAACCCGAGATTGGATGGTCCCGGAAGGTCCGTAGAAAAATATTGGACTCGGGCATGTGCCCGGAGTCGAAATCCGAGGTCTAGAACCTGAGTAAAAGAATTTTTCTGTTAAATTATTTTTCTGAAATTATTAAGGAAAATGAAAATGAAAATTGATTAAAAGACTATGGTATC
>MU680074.1:78895-106408 GCA_026770625.1 Nicotiana glauca | reverse complement strand
AACAGTGATTCAAAAGTATTTGGAAGCTGGTTCTAAAGAATTGAGTGGGTCTAAAGGTAGCAGTTGATAGGTTGACTCTCTGTGGATTCGACCCTGGGCGTAATACTCGGATTTTATTTGCAACGTCCGCAGAATCCTATTTAGAGGATATACTTGGGCGTGATCAGTGTGTAAAAGGTTGCCCGTGATAAAGAGGTGTGTAACAGGGATTTGGGTGCAAGTTTAATGGGTAAACTATGCATTTTGCCTAGTAAATTAGTATAATCCACCTATTCCATAATAGGTGGAAAAGAAGCATGTTAGTGATATAAGGGTAATGAAAGATGATGTTGTACTTAATAGGTACATGTGACGGCAGTGAAGATATTTTCTTAGACATAATACATACGAAGACACTTAAAGTTGGCACGATCTTTCACTTAGACACTTAAACTAGGTCTCTTTCCAATTAAACACGTTTCTTAGGCAATTCTCATACCAATTAGACACGTTTTTTGCTGGCTTATTAATTATTGTGTAGGGTTTTGCTGTAGCTTTGAATAAAGTTTTACCCAATGCTGAATTTAGGATGTGTGCCAGGCATATATGATCGAATTGGCATAAGAAATGGAAAGGAATGGAAAGGAGAAAACAGTTTTGGAGGTGCTCTAAATCTAGTTATGAAGTTAAATTTATTTGTAAGGATATTTCTAGGGATTTGTTATATTATCCAGAAAAGTCATGGGTTAGAGCCTAGTTTAAGTGTCTAATTGGTACGAGAATTACCTAAGAAATGTGTCTAACTGGAAAGAGGCCTAGTTTAAGTGTCTAAATAAAAGATCGTGCCAACTTTAGGTGTCTCAGTATGTATAATAGATTCTTTTCTTATCACATGGTTTACTTGTTAATTGATACTACTTTGTTTTCTCTCCATTCATTGTAGTGGCAGTAATTTTTCTGAGACTAATATTGTGTCATTAGTTGTAACGACCAATATTTAAGTTAGAATATATTGGTCTTTTAACGTAACAAAAAAAATAATACAAGAACAGGAAAAGAAGAAGGGAAAAACCTAATCAATTTAAAAGAAGGGCAAAAGCCCACGTGAACCAAAAAAAAGAGAAGGGAATTAGGGAAAGGGAAAGCATCGTTGCTGCTGCAATAGAAGCATAAAAAAAAAATGCAGAGACGGGAAAAAGTGAAGAAGAAGAAGCAAGAGGCTGGAACCAAACTTTAGAAAAATAAGTAATATAATATTCTTATATTTTGTTTTACTAATATAAGAGTATATAAATTTAATGATTTGAGTTATATAGTGAGAGTGACTAATATAATTAGAAACAAGAAAAGTTTAAGTAATGCTTTCCTTAACTCATAGCACTTTGTGGAAGAATCATGGGTGCCTGTAGAACACTTTGTAATGAAGATTTTTTTTTTAAAACAAATCAAATTCTTAATGTCTTTGTATGTAGTAGTATGAATTAAATATGGGAACATATATAGAAACAAAGGCAATTTGTTGAAGGCATTCTTTTTAATTCAAAGAATAAATTTTCTTACTTCACTTGCTTAAGATTATCTTCTGTGTGTATATAATTTTGTTAGGTATGAAAGAAAGTATTGTCGATAGTGATCATATATGATTTAGATATATACACATAGCTGGCATAATTTGGGTAAAAGAAAATTAAAAAAAAATAGATATACGAGTGAGTTGAAATTGATAGATTATGGACTAATTAAATTAATCATAGCATGGATAAATATAATTCAGCGAATTGATAGTATAACATAAAACTCTGAAGATTTGGAATCTAAATTTAGCTATGAATTAGCTTAAATAAAGAAATTAACACAAGATCGATTCGCTCGAAGTGACAAGTTTGTTATTTCGACACGAATACTGTGAGTAGTAATCTTACCGCAATTTGTGTTTTCATAACATTCATGGTTTATATATTATTTTGAGAATAAAATGTGTTACCTAATGTTTGAACAGAAATTGCATGTGGGACAAATCTTTTACTTGATATGGTACTGAATAGTTTACTTGAGATGTTTACACTTATTTAAAATGTTCTCACTGTTACTAGACATGTTTTACTATTACTAGAGATATGATTACCATTACCGAAATTGGATTACATGATTTGATAAAAATTGAAATGACCTGTACTGTTTTGAAAATGCTTCCATGTGAAGATTTACTGTTTACAAAGAAAAGTACGAATGGAAGCAGACTTTAAAGGATCCCGTAGCTAACAGCGGTTTCATTAGACCTTGCACCTTGTATTTACTGATTACCGAGTACCATTAGAGCCCTCGCTAGCAGGAAGGTAGAACTAGCATACAGTCACAGTTTTCCCTCGAGAAGGGACCTACAGTTATATTTGACTCCTTTTACGAAGGGGTCCACACAGTGATACAATGTCACGACCCAAAATCAACCATCGTAATGGCGCCTATCGTGGAACTAGGCAAGTCATTACTCAACCATTTAAACACAGTAAAAGCTTAAAAATATATACACAAGCAATTAATATTTAAGAAAAACCTTTCTAAAACAAAAATAAACCAGCAACGCAATACAAATCTCTCCGAAAAATTAGGGTGTCACCGAGTACATAAGCGTCTATATAAGGATACAATCTACTACAATGTCTAAGGAGTAAGAACTAAAATATAAGAAAGATAATGAAAGAGAGTCAAGGCCTGTGAACGCGATGCTGCTACCTCGATAGCCTCCGAGATCTCGACTTCTCACTCAGCAATCGCCGTGATCGGAAGCACCTGGGTCTGCACACGAGGTGCAGGGTGTAGTGTGAGTACAATCAACTCAATGAGTAACAAATCCAAATTTTGGACTGAAACTAGTGACGAACTCAACCGGCAGAGTACAATACAGAAATAACAGTGCAGAAACGTAGACATGCTTTCAAGTTTGATAGATAACGCAAAACAGAAAAATGGATCAAATCTAAATGATATGAAGAACATAACTCCTCTACTTCTACATGCCAATACACATGTTGTATGTGACGCACCATGCTGATAGCCTCATGTGCTCACACTCTCAAATGCTCAATCACTCAGTACTGTATATGGCCTATACGGGCCAAAGAAGATCCATCCCGGAATATATACATCACTGACTATCGGTCACCCAGTACTAAATAGGGACAATCGAGCCCGTGTAGAAGATCTAGCTCCAGGTATATAATGCCTCGGACAAGATCCATATCCCGGGAAGATCCATCCCTCAACATAAACAACTGCACTCACTGGGGGTGTATGCAGACTCCAGAGGGCTCTTTTAGCCTAAGTGCTATCATAAATCAGTATAACCACTGCGGCGTGCAGTCCGATCCTATAAATGTTACTCATAATCAGGCTCTTAGTCTCACTCAATCATTAATCTCTCCAGTCTCACTCACGGGATCATAATGTCATGAAACTAGCCCGAAAACAATGATAGATGTATCAATAAATAACAACAGAGACTGAGATATGATATGATAT
Organism: Nicotiana glauca; assembly: GCA_026770625.1. Lineage (NCBI taxonomy): Eukaryota > Viridiplantae > Streptophyta > Magnoliopsida > Solanales > Solanaceae > Nicotiana > Nicotiana glauca. Next base: position 102,910 of record MU680074.1, on the reverse strand, counting down.
GAATGAGTATGACTGAGTATGAAATATCAACAAAATCAGTAAGACAACAACAAGAAATGAACACTACGGGTCTTAACAGTACCGGTATATAACCTAAACATGATCTCGAGCATGATTGAAGCTCAATTACTTTATCACATAATGAAAACACGAGTATCAATAAGATAGAACCACTATATAATGCCATGGAATCTACCAGGTCACAATTCTCATGGTACACGCCCGCATTCCCGTCACTTGGCATGTGCGTCACCTCGTTACCAATCACATAACATATAATTTTAGTTTCGAACCCTCAGAACCAAGTTTAGAAGTGTTACATAGCTCAAGCCGAGCAAAAATCTACTCCAACACGCCTTTGCCTCTCAAATCGGCCTCCAAACGTCCCGAACCTAGGCACAAGTAGTACAATACAATCAATATGGCTAAAGAAATCAATTCTACAAGAAATTACGATGTTATAACTCAAAAATTTGAAATCGGCTCAAACCCGCCCTCTGGGCCCACGTCTCGAAATCCTACAAAAGTCACAAAACCCGAATGACCATTCGACCACGATTCTAACCGTACCAAATTTATCAAAATCCAACATCAAATCACCACTCAAACCCCCAAAATCAACTATCCAAATTTTTAGCCCCAAACCCCCAAATTACACCTTAAAAACACACCAACTAGGTAGAAAATCAGTGGGGAAACATAATTATTGAAGAAAAATCAACAAAAGGAACTTACCTCAAGAATCCCCTTAAATATCGTCTCAACAATCTCCGAAATCCGAGCTCAAAATGTTAGAAATGGTAAAAATCTTGGAACCCTCGCTTATATAGGTTTTGCCTAGTCAAACCGCTTCTACGGCTCACTTAGACGCTTTTGCGGTCTCATAGGAGTGCCTCAGAGCCCGTTTCTGCGGCTGATTCTGCACCTACAACCCAACTTCCGCGCTTCTGCGAGGAAGATCTCCGCTTCTACAGAGCCCAGATCCACAAGCCAACCCCGCTTCTGTGATCTTTCTGCCGTATCTGCGGTCACACAATTGCGGGAAAACATCGCACCTGCGATCACCTACCACCTCATCTCAAACTCCGTATCTGCGCTTCCCTCTCCATATCTACAAGCTTGCACTTGCGGTTCCCCATCCGCAGGTGTGATTACACTAGTAGAGACCAGACTTCAGCTACTTCTATAATTCAATTCCAAGTCCGTTAACCACCCAAAATCAACCCGAGGCCATCGGGACCTCAACCAAACATACTATCAAGTCCTAATACATGATACGAACTTAGTTGAGCCTTCAAATCACCTCAAACAACATAAAAACACGAATCTCACCCCAATTCAAGCCTAACGAACTTTGAAATTTCCAAATTATACAAACGACGCCGAAACCTATCAAATCACGTCCGATTGACCTTAAATTTTGCACACAATTCATAAATGACACCACGAACCTACTCCAACTTCCGGAAATCCAATCCGATCCCGATATAAGAAAGTCCACCCTCGATCAAACTTTTCAAATTTTCATCTTTCGCCATTTCAAGTCTAATTCTAGTATGGACCTCCAAATCACAATCCGGACACGTTCCTAAGTCCAAAATACCTAACAGAACTATCAAAACTCAAATTCGGGGTCGTTTACACATAAGTCAACATCATATCAACTTTTCTAACTTAAGCTTTCAATTATAAGACTAAGTGTCTCAATTCATTCTGAATTCTCCCTGGACCCGAACCAACTAACCCGATAAGTTATATAACAGTTGTAGAGCACAAAATGAGCGGTAAATGGGGGAAGGTGGCTACAACACTCAAAATAATCGACCGGGTCGTTACATATAGATTACATGATCCATTTCTGGAAACCTCCCAAATATAAAGATTTGCTACGACACAGTATTTACTGAGTTTATTACTGAATTGTTAAATTGATTTTCTTGCAGGAAACATATGATGAGGCTGATTATTATTACCGTTTAGAAAAGAGCATTTTATTTTATGATTATTATACAAGCATATTTTCTGACTTGTCCCCTATTAATAATGATTATGGTTAAGTATTATTACTCACTGAGCTAGTGACTCACTCCCCGCTATTATTTTTATAGAGACAACAGTAGCTGCAGGAAAGAATGTCGTTAATTCTAGTACACAAGTTGGCAATTCCTAGTGAGCCCCACTGTAACAACCCGATCGGTCGTTTTAAGCTCTAGCATGTCGTTCAGCGGTTTGAGACCATGAGCAGCTTCATTTTAGGTATATTTACTTCTGCGTATGGTCGGAATTGAAATTCAGGAAGATAAGAGTTAAATTTGAATGAAAATTCTCATTTTAGAAGCCTTAAGTTGGAGAAAATGGCTAACATTGGAATTTTGAGTAAACGACCCCAGAATCAAGATTTGAGGGTTCCTGCAGGTTCGTATGATGATTTCGTACTTGGGCGTATGCCCGAATCGGGTTTTGGATGACCCGGGAGCATTTTGGCGCCTATTGTTGGAAGTTGGCATTTTGGAAGAAATTTTATAAGTTTGGTTTGAAGTGCATTTCAGTGTTATCTATGTCTGTTTGGAATTCTGAGACTGGGAGTAGCTCCGTATGGTGATTCTGGAGTTGGGAGCACGATCGAAAGTGAATTCGGAGGTCCGTAGGTCATTTTGAAGCCATTTGGCTAAAGATAGAAATTTGAAGGTTTTTGAGAAGTTTGATCGGAAGTGGACTTTTTGATATCTGGGTCTGAATCCGATTCCGGAAGTTGGAGTAGGGCCGTAATGTCAAATATGACTTGTGTGCAAAATTTGAGGTCAATCGGACATGATTTGATAGGTTTAAACATCAAAAGTAGAAGTTGGAAAGTTCAAAGTTCATAAAGCTTGAATCGGGGTGAAATTTGTGGTTTTAGCGTTGTTTGATATGATTTGAGACCTCTAGCAAGTCCGTAACGTATTTTAGGATTGGTTGGTAGGTTTGGTTGAGGTCCCGGGGGCCTCAGGCGAATTCCGGATGGTTAACGGATCGAGTCCGGAGTTTGAAGAAGGGGCTGCTGCTTCTGGTATTTCCACTTCTACGAATTTGGGACCGCAGAAGCGGCCCCACAGAAGCGAAGAAGAAGCCGCAGAAGCGGTTGGAGGTGGAGCAGCCCAGGACCGCAGAAGTGGCCCAAGATCCGCAAAAGCAGAACCGCATATGCGGTGGGCCGTCCGCAGAAGCGGAAATTAGGCCGGAGCCCAGGACCGCAGAAGCGGCATTTTTTACCGCAAAAGCGGAACCGCATGGGCGGAAATAGTTCCGCATAAGCGGAAATGACTGGGGCAGTGAGGTTTTTAAAATTCGGGGTTGAGTTCATTTCAACCCCATTTTTTCATCCATTAGAGTCGACGGGGAGCAGCTTTGAGGTGCCATTTTCGTCATTTGTCATGAGGTAAGTAATTTATGCTAGCTTTGGTTAAACACAAGGTTTATCTATGGATTTAGACTTGGAAAATTGTAGAAAAAGTGGGGTTTTGGTGGAAAACCTAGAAAATTTTATTCTTGAAATTTAGCCACGATTTTGGGTATGGAAATTAGTGAAAATCATATATTTGAGTTCCTAAGGTCATGGATAATCTTTATCTTCGAAAATTTTTGGATTCCGGGCACGTGGACCCGAGGGCGTTTTGATCAACTTTCCGACCGGAGTTAAGAATTGCTATAAATTAGATTGTAATGAATAATTGAGCATATATTAATGGATTTGCGTTGGTTAGTTTTGGAGCATGGTGCATCCATTAGAGTCTTCGGAAGGGCGTGTAATGCCGGTGTGGATCTTCGGAGCGAGGTGAGTCTCCTTTCTAATCTTGTGAGGTGAAATTTACCCCATAGGTGAGTTAAATTGGTTATGTGCTCCTATTTGTGGGGGCTACGTACGCACGAGGTGACAAGAGTCCGTACGTAGCTACTATTATGCTATTGTCCGGGTAGTTTAGGACCCAAAAGCATGTTATATTTGGATTAATTGTGAACCCATTGATGACTTGAATTGCTTAAATCACATTAAATTAATAAATGGATTTCTAAAAAGACTTAAGCTTCGTTTTCTCAAATTATTAAAGAGAATTGGCCTTTATTGGATAATTGTTCCATGTTGACTTCTTGACTGACTGTCTGTCTGTGTGTGTTTATTTTGGAATGGGCCGAACACCTCAGCAGATTAAATAGATGCATCTATAGGCGCGCCGTCGACCCTCGGCAAGTGCGCAGTTTACATTCCTGTTGGATCGGGTCGTTGCCACAGTGTGATTTGCGCATGTTATTTGTTGCTTGAGGATTTTTAAACGTGAAATTTATCCTTTGTGGCTTGATATAAACTGATGAAATAATAAAGAATAAACCTTGAAAGCCCCTGATTATTTGTTGAAGGTGTTTACCTGTTTTCTGGCTTCGCGAATTAAAACTACTATATAAAATCCATGATTTCACTCACATTTCTAGAATATTGTTAGTTGACCTCTAGTGAGTATCGAAGTTGGCCATCTCGTCTCTGCTTCTTCGAGATTAGGTGGGATACTCATTGAGTACATGTTGATTACGTACTCATACTACACTTCTGTGCATTTTTGTTGCAGAGGTATATATATACCTCTAGCGGCCTACTGGGCGTAGCAGCGTGGATGATTCTGGGACTAGGTGAGCTGCATTGTTCGAGGCGACCCACAACTAGTGTAGTTCCTTTCAGTATTTTTATATTTATTCCCTGTCCACTATATTTCGGACAGATATTGTATTTTATTTTCCTTATCAATAGATGCTCATGCACTTGTGACACCGAGTTCTGAGATGGTTTTTGAAAGATGTGTACTAGTAGTTATTACTTAATTTGAATTGAAGTAGAGATTGTTTTAATTATGAAAAATGGAAGGAAAAATTGTAGATTTTCAAAGGTATTAAAAGAGAATTTAATTGATAATTTAGTTGGCTTGCCTGATATAGGTGTCCGGTGCCACCACGACTCTTAGTAGATTTTGGGTCATGACACCCGCATTTATTCATGTGGGCAAAGATTGTTAATTATTTATTATAGTCTCTTTATTGAAACTCTTAGAGTTACTCCATAGTCATTTTTATGAGTGACATAAGTATTCTTTTATTGATATAGATGTGTGATTCATATTAGACTTTCCTATCGTATACTTGGAGATGAAGTTAGTATTATTGTGTTGGAAATACTTCACGAATGAAGATTATAACTTGTCTGGTCGATATAGGTTGGTTGCGTTGTTGATTGTTAAGACAAGTTTATTTTTGAATAGTCCTAAAACAGGGAAAACTCTTTCCATTTTTTGTAGATTATCGATGAGGCTTACTTGGGAGTACTTGATCATAAGCGTCGGTCATGATCCTAAATTGAGGTGTGACATTAGTCTTTCTTCTTTCTGTTATAGTGGCTCACAAGAAACAACTCAGTTTCTAGTTTTTCCTATTATCAAGCATTAAGCTATGACTTTCTAGAAAGAGTTAATTGTGATTGGCCCGATTATGTAAATAAAAGGGTATAATTTTATGGGCATTTATTTTCTCCTTCTTGTATATATATATATAATGTATAATTAAGAATTTATGTTTAATAAATGGTTACTATTAAAGTGGTATATTTATTTGGAATCATTGAAAATTTTTAATAGTTTTAACATGTACAATTATGTCAATACATGAATTGCGAGGTATTATTAATAAATTGGATCCACCAAAGTGATTAATTTATTTGAGTCATTGACTATTCTCAATGGTATCGTGTATGAGTTGTCTCGGATAAGTGTATCCTAGTGGTAGAGTTTTTATCTACTAAAGGGGATTTACCATTAGATACTAGTAACACTAAATTTATTCATGAGATGAGATATTAAGGAGTTCCCAAAAGGATAAAAAGTATTATCTTGGATTCCCATGTATATAAAATGGAAGGACAATTTGATGTAAGAGGAAATTTTGTGTATCTTACCCAAAGAAAGGACATAATCAATGTCATGACCCAAAAACCATTAAAGGTCGTGATGGCGCCGGACACCACTGTCAGGCAAGCCAACAATAAATAATTAATTTGGTTCTTATTTTAATATTTTTGAAATTATAATTTCTTAAGTCAAATAATAAATGGTGAACTTCACAAAGTAAATAATAGTGTTTCTAACAAATTTCAATACTGAATAATTCCATAATCATTCCAGAACCCGGTATCACAAGTGCATGAGCATTTACTGGGAAGTAAAAATAACATATAATGACTGTCCGGAATATAAATTGGACAGAAAGGAAAATACAAGTACTATGAAGGAGACTCTGGTGGCTGTGGATCGTCTCATAAGATGCAACCCACCTAAGTCCCCGTATCAATCACGCCGCTGCGCCCACAAGGCCACTGAACATACATGTGCATGTACAACAAAATGTACATCAAATGTAGTATGAGTACAAAAATAATGCGTACCCAGTAAGTATCCAGTCTAATTTCGAAGAAGTAGTGATGAGAGGTCGAATCCGACGCTTACTATGGCCATCAATAATATAATTAGTCGTGAATTTGTTAAAAATGGCAATAAACTCAATGAAACCATGAAGCAAGTAAACAATCCTTTTGGTAATAAGAGATTTTCAAATTCATATTTCATCATTTACCAATTTATCTCAGACCAGATTATAAATTTCAAGGCAAGCAATACAATCAAGGATCTGCAAACAAATACACGAAGCCGCTTTCACAAGGCACTAATCTTAGCTAATGCTGAAGACAATACCAACTTACTCTAAGCATCTAAATTCTCTCCTGCTCATCCGAGCTCGTGACATCCTCGTCAACACCGAAATGCAACCTTAGTCCTTAACTTTCAAATTATGATGCTCACCGCACTTATCTTACCAATATGTGAGAACCCAAAAATTTCATCATAACTCCTAAAACACTAATAGGATACACACTTCACTTTGCAGAACCTTTCACTTTACTCATTTTAAGAGAATCATTGCAATATATGACTAAATTCTCATAACCTTATAACTCACAATCCTCAAGTAGTAGTCTTGAACCACCATAACTCTTTCGGGATCTACCTACACATAACAGGCCATAATACTTGAATGCATCCAAATACAATCAATTACGGCGGCCGTCAAGCCTCGCGCGCGCCACCCTAAATCACATGCATAATTTAATCATGTTGGAGAAACTGATCACTCCCACCATGCCAATTCAACCATGGCTAACCGATCCGACTTCCTCTAACTTATCCTTAACTTGTCTTTGAAATAATAATAACTATATTCAACACATAACAAACTCAATTCACACTCTTCCTGAGTAGCCTTGTATGACGAGACCAGCCTGTCTCAAATTCCATGAACCATCTCATGCCCTCCTTGTGTTCATGTATACATCCTCAACTGATACACCTATTCTGCTAATTCCTCTACGAATCCGAAGTCATTTCCTCTCATTCCTCAAAATTCTACACTTCAAGCCGAAGATATCATAGAATATTCCAAGCCTCTTTTTATAATCCGTTGCAAAAGCTTGATTCTTAACCATACTGCGGGCTTGAAATCCTTAGGCATTGCATTTTAACCTTTGAATTTGCTAGGACCATTGTTGAAAGTCACCCACTCTTGCTTGTTCCCGAATATAATCAACTCCAGGGCTCTTCTAGCATATGAACACCCTCTCAACGAAGCACCCGGCCGAATCACTTTCCTTGTAACTCACATCTACATACAGCATAAATCCTGAACCTTCCCAAGACTGAACATACTTGATAAGGCCAATTATAGCACACATCCCTCAAATTCTTTGCCCAAATCACCACTGATGACCCTCTTCCTTAGTCATAATATCCCACTAATATGATGATAACCAGAAATCTCACAAATAGATGACCATGCAATCCAACCGTAGGTGGTGGCCTCTCCCAATTAGCTTGAAGGTACTGTTACATAACTCTGGAAGCCGCCAAGATTCTTTCTTCATTGTTGAACAGATCTTGCACAACCAACTCGCCAAATTCCTCGAATTCCTTCTATTTGACCCTCCATGAACACTCTGAATCACTAATCACATTCACATATTCGACCTCTTATTCGCCAGTAGAATTCTTCGCAGAGCTTCTTCAACCACGCGACCACTGACCTGCTCACAGGAGATAACCCACCTGTTGAGATTACATGCCGACATCTTCCAATGTAGCTGCACGGGGTACAATCGCTTCAAATTTGGTAATCCCTCCTAATATTGTGCTTATTCACTAGATGCACAAGTCCATTCACTCCTCAGGGACATCAAATAAATGTGCGCCAATGTCTTCTAACCCTAAGTCATGTTGTATCCTTCTTCATATCAAGCAACTCTTTTTCGTCGCATCAAATCTCCTGCTGCCTAATACCAATATTCCAAATTGGGTCCGTAGACCCAATCATTGTCCACCCTGAATCCTAGATCACTCTAGACTTTTCTCATGGTGTATAGTCATCCTACCGCAGAACCCATATGCTACTCTGCCACTCTCCCACTTTGGTCAAACTCACTTCTTTAAGCAACCATTTGACTCCCGTTCCTCACTCTTGGCCTTCTAGAAAATCTAACCATCGCAAGGCACCTCCCACATGTACTTTCTCATCCTTCGCTGCCTAGTGGTTGTCTTAAAAAATCTATCTCTATAGCACTTGAACCAACAGATCGCTACTAACTTTAAACCTCGTAGAAGTTCATTTTTCTCGAGCCGTCAATACTAGAAGTGCCAATTCGATTCCAAAATCGCTACACTCTATTGTCTCTAACAACCGCATCTCAAGCACCATTTCAAAATACTCTACCCCAAAGGCAAATTGAAGAAGACCATAACACCGGGGAACTTAACACATTCAATCAAGGGTGATGACACCACATAACAGATGAAAATTCCACCACGATCAAAAGTACCAAATCTCGTTGCTCCATCAACCCAAACCTAAACATTCGTAGTCCTATTGTCTTTCCTCTGCCGAAAATAAAATACTGAATCTCTAAATCATGCACTGAGTAGACCTCCTTTCAAGTCATTCACTGTCTCGACACATAGGCAAGTATCCTATCATCACATCAATACTGTGCGATAACCATTCATGAGCAGCATAGAAACCTGCACATAGCCTTCAAGCTCTCAGAAGGACAACTACCGAGCTTAAATGACAGAATATCCTTCCACAAGCCGACAAAAATAGCCCAGCCAACTATGTATGGAGAAACATCCCGCAGCACATCTGTAGTACCATTACAATTCCTCAATTCTCAATTTTATAACCAGCACTTCACGTCGCATAAAATTGAATGGAGAGGAAATGAAGGCATAAGCCTCAAAGGAATCAAATCGCATGATGAGGAAATCAAGAAGGAAAGTGCTCCTAATAGCACTGTAGCCTGTCGAAGATAAGTACAGACGTCTCCATACTGATCCGCAAGACTCTACTGACTCGCTCATGACTCGTGAGACCTAAATGAACCTAGTGCTCTGATTCCATATTATCACGACCCAAAAACCATTAAAGGCCGTGATGGCACCGGACACCATTGTCAGGCAAGCCAACAATAAATAATTAATTTGGTTCTCATTTTAGTATTTTTGAAATCATAATTTCCTTAAGTCGAATAATAAATGGTGAACTTCATAGAGTAAATAATAGTGTGTTTAACAAATTTCAATACTGAATAATCCCATAATCATCCCAGAATCCAGTGTCACGAGTGCATGTGCATCTACTAGGAAGTAAAAATAAAATACAATGACTGTCCAAAATACAAATTGGACAGAAAGGAAAATACAAGTACTCTGAAGGAGATTCTTCTAGCTGCATATCGTCTCATAAGATGCAACCCACCTAAGTCCCCGTATCAATCACGTCGTTGCGCCCACAAGGCCACTAAACATACATGTGCCTGTACAATAAAATGTACAGAAAGTGTAGTATGAGTAAGAAAACAATGCGTACCTAGTAAGTATCCAGTCTAATCTCGAAGAAGTAGTGATGAGAGGTCGACTCCGATGCTTAGAACAACCATCAATAATATAATTAGTCGTGGATTTGTTAAAAACGATAGTAAACTCAAATAAGACATGAAGCAAGTTAACAATACTTTTGGTAATAAGAGATTTTCAAATTCATATTTCATCATTTATCAATTTATCTTAGACCAGGGAGGCAATATCATTATTTATAAATTTTAAGGCAAGCAATACAAGCATGCGCAAATCATGCCGAGGTCGTACGGCCCGATCCAACATAATATTTAAATTGTGCATTGTTAGAGGGTCAAATAACGCGAATCATAGATGCATCTATTTAATCTACCGAGGCGTTCGGCCCATTCCACAAAAGATAAACACATTCAAACAGTCAATCAAGAATTCATCAAGGGGCAATTATCCAAGAAAAGGCAATTTCTCTTTTAAAAGTCAAGAAAACGATGTCTAGCCTTTTAGAAATTTATTTACAAAGTTTGATATGATTTAAGCATTTTAAATTGACAACAAAATTGCAAATATTACAAGTAAAGCATGCTTTTGGGTCCTAGACTACTCGAACTTAAGCATAATAGTAGCTACGCACGGACTCTCATCACCTCGTGCATACGTAGCCCCCAAAAATAGGAGCACATATTTATTTATTTCATCTATGAGGTAAATTCCCTCTTACAAAGTTAGAAAGGAGACTTACCTCGCTCTGAAGTTCCATAACCGGCTTCCAAGCCCTTCAAACAACTCGAATTGATGTTCAACGCTCCAAAACTAGCCAATAATTATGCAAACCCATTAATATATACTCAAATACTCATTATAATCCAATTTATAACAATTTTTAATCCCGATCGAAAATCAATAAAATCACCCATAGGGCCCACGTGTCCCGATTTCGAAATTTTCGAAGATAAACTTTACCCATAACGCCACAAACTCAAATATATAACTTATTCCAAGTTCCATGTCCAAAATCATGGTCAAAATCCAAAAATACAAATTCTAGATTTTTCCACCAAAACCCCAAATTCTCACTAATTTTCCATGATTAAATCCATATAAAATCATGTATTTAACTCAAAATTGGGAAGAAAGCACTTACCCCTTACTAGTTGATGAAGATGGCACTCCATATTGCTCCAAAATCGGCTCTCATGGACGAAATAAAATGAAATTGAGCCAAACCCTTCGTTTTAAAGAAGACACTGCGTAGCCCCGACCTTCACACCTGCGGTCCAGTAGCCGCTTCTGCGGCTATGCACCTGTGGAAATCCATCACAAGTGCGGCTCTAACTCAACCCAGCAGCTTTAGCTTCTGCGATCTCCTTTCTGCATCTGCGCCTTCGCATGTGCGGATCTTCCCTCGCACTTGCACTCCTACCCACTTCTGCGACTCCTAGGTCGCTTCTGCGGCTCCGCACCTGCGGCCAAAACCTTGAAGGTGTGCTTACATCAGATGCCAGCTTCCTAAATCCTTCTTCAAATTCTAAATTCGATCCGTTAACCACCAGAATCCATCTGAGGCCCTTGTGACCTCATCCAATCACACCAACCTGTCCCAAAACATAATGCGGACCTGCTCAAGACCTCAAATCACATCGAACAATGTCAAAATCACAAATCACACCCCAATTCGACTTTATGAACTTTAGAACTTCAAACTTCTTCGTTCGATGCCGAAACCTGTCAAATCACATTGGATTGACCTCAAATTTGTTACACAAGTTGTATTTGACATTACGGACTTACTCCAACTTTCAAAATTGGAATCCAACCCTAATATCAAAAGGTTCACTTTCGATCAAACTTCTCAAAACCTTCAAATTTCTAACTTTAGCCAAATGACTCCAAAATGACTTACGGACCTCCGAATCCACTTCCGGACACGCGCCCAATACAAGAATCACTATACGGAGCTATTCCCAGTCTTGGAATCCCAAATGGACATTGAAAACATTGAAATGCACTTCAACCCAAATTTATGAAATTCTTCCAAAATGCTAAATTCCACGATAGGCGTCGAATCGCTCCCAGGTCATCCAAAACCTGATACGGACATACGCCCAAGTCCAAAATCATCATACAAACCTGTTGGAATTTTCAAATCCTGATTCCAAGTCCGTTTACTCAAAATCAACCCTTAGTTAGATTCTTCCAACTTTAAGCTTCGGAAATGAGAATTCTCTTTCCAAATCTACTCCGAACTCCCTGAATCTCAATTTCGACTATGTGTACAAGTCATAATACCTTAAGTGAAGCTGATCGTGCCCTCAAAATACTAAACGATGTTCTAGAGCTCAAAACGAATGGTCGGGTCGTTACAATCAATGTCATGTGCTCATGGAATAATTATAAGGATAATAGAAAGCATGATCATATTTATTTTAATCCATGAGAATTCCGAAAATGGTTAATCTCTTAATTTGGAGGTCATGAATTTGACGAACTCCAGTTGACCTGAAACTTAGTAGATCCATTAAAAATGACCTGGTGAGAAACACTCTCTGCTATACAGTGAATCACGTTGTTTTCTGGTGTTTTGAGGTCTTTAGATTGGATTAAATAAGCTTTAAATATGAAAAATTATTCTTTATATATCGGTTTTATTTGTGTTAAATCTGGAACATGATTACACATAATGATTTAACTTAATATGATATATGGAAAGAATTTAAATCACATTGGTTGAATCTTAAATTCGCCTAAAAGACTTATTCGAATTTGGTCTAGTTTTGGTGATCATCATCTCCAATTTACTTGAAATTTGGATGGTTCATTAGAAACGACTTGATAAGAAATACTCACTGCTATGTAGTGAATTATGTCATATTTCAGCAGTTCAGGGTCATTTAGATGGATGTTTTTGGTAGTTTGCGGGATTAAAATGTGATTTAGATATGAAAAGCCATTCCTTTTATGTCGGTCTTATGTTGTTAAATCTGGAATATGATAACGCATGTGTTATTTTACATGAACTGATATATAGTTGAAATGTATGCCATGTTTTACATTCCTAAAACTGCTTAATGGTAGTTTTCAAATTTGGTTGTTGTTTTGAAGATCATGACTTTTATGATCTCGAATTGACTTGAAATTAGGTAAATCTATCAGAATACCCCAATAGATAATACTTGCTATATGCAGTGAATAACATAGATTTAGTATCGATCCGCAAGACTCTACTAAACCTGCTCATGACTCGTGAGACCTATGTAACCTAGGCTCTGATACTGTGGCGACCTGGCCGATCGTCTTAAGAATTAAGGTCACAATCCCCTATTAACTACTTTCTCTAAGTTTATTTCTGCTAATGTGATTGCCGGGATGTTCGGTTTTGAGTTCTCGGAGAGTCTTGGAACACTTAGTCCCTAAATGAGAGCTTAAGCGTTGGAAAATTGACCATAGTTGGAAGATTGTGAAAATGGCCTCGAAATGGAAATCTAATGGTTCTGTTAGCTTCGTTAGGTGATTTTATGGTTATGAGCGTGTTCAGAATGTGTTTTGGAGGTCCGTAGCTAATTTAGGCTTGAAATGCCAAAGGTTGAATTTTGGAAGTTTCCGGTTCGATAGTGAGGTTTTGATTCGAGGGTCGAAATGGAATTCTGAGAGTTGCAGTAGTTCCGTTATGTAATTTGGGATGTGTGTGCAATTTTTCAGGTCATTCGGATGAGGGTTGATAAATTTTGCTTATCGAAAATGTGTTTTTATAGTTTTTGGAAATTTTAAACTTGAATTCGATGAAAAGTAAGTGTTTAGATGTTGTTTATAATGTTCCGAAGGTTGGAACAAGTTTGAATGATGTTATGGGATATGTTCATAGGTTTAGTTGAGGTCTCGGGGGCCTCGGTTGTGTTTCGGATGCTCAACGGGTCATTTTGAGTTGTTAAAAAGTTGCAGAAATTCAGGTTCAAGTGTTGCAGTCTTTTCTTCATCGCGATCACGACCATCCATTCGCGATCGCATAGTGTAATTCCGGAGGGGACCCAATTCCTTCTTCACGATTGCATAGTACTGCCCCATTCCTCTTTCGGGTTCGCAGCTCCCCTTCGCATTCGCGTAGTAGAAACTGAGCCGGTGCTCAATAACCCAATTTCTTCTTCGCGTTTGCGTGTCTTCAACCACGATCGTGTAAGGCTATCTCTTCCTCTTTCATGATCGCGTGCTTCCTATCGCGTTCGTGTAGGCCATTTCCTGGAGCCTTCATTTTTACTCTTCGCGATTGCAGGCCTTCTTTCGCGATCACGATGTACAATATACCTGGGCAGAATTTAAAACCCAAAATCGTGGGTTTAGACCATAATTCATATTTTGGACTTGGAAGCTCGGGAGATCACGATTTTTGAGAGGATTTTTACCTGGGCAACTTGGGTAACTGATTCTTACTTGGTTTAGACTAATTTCCACGAATCTTCACTCAAATTCATCCTTTAATTTTGGAATTTTGGTAGAAATTGAGGGAAAAGTTCTTAGACCTAGAAATTTAGTTTTGATTGGGTTTTTGACATCCGATTTGAGAGATTTTTATATGATTAGACTCGTGAGAGTATGAGGTTTCTGAAAATGTTAATTTCACCCGATTCCGAGACGTTGTCTTGAGGGGCATTTTGGTTATTTTACATAATTTCGCGTATTGACTTAGAATTTAATTGTAGAATCAGTTTCTTGAAGTGTTATTTGCATTATGAAATGGAATTGAATAGATTTGGGCCATTTAGTCAGATACTCGTGGAAAGAACGTGGTTCCTAGTTGATTTTGAGCCTGTTCGAGGTAAGTGGTTTGTCTAACCTTGTGTGGGGGACTTTTCCCTTAGGATTGATATGTTTGGTAACTGAATTGCCTTGTGCTTGAGGTGAAGAGCGCGTACTCATGCAAATTGTTGGAAACCCGATTTTCTTAAAGTATTCATTAGCATGTTTCCTTTCCTGCTTTATTATACTTGCAAACTTAGCATGTTGTTAGTTAGAGAAGCATGTTTAGTTGAGTTAAATTGCCTATTTTCTTAAATTGCCTTGATTGCACTATGTGAAGCATATTAGGCTAGAATCACTTGTTGCCTTGATATGAAATTTCATTTCTGAATATCTTCTTGTTGTTGCTACGTATTTACATTGGGACTACGGATGTGGGATTTTGGTAGCTCCCCCTTGTTTGTTTATTTTAGGACTACGGGTTAGATTCCCGGTAGATCCCCCTGCACAGTTATATGGAACTTCGGGAATGCACCCGGTAGATTCCCCAATACTGGGTATTTACTTTTGGGACTACGGATCGGGATTCTGGTAGATCCCCGCGCATTGATAGTTGGACTGCTGGACGATATTCTGGGAGATCCACTTGACAGTTGTAAAAGGGACTACAGGACGGTATCCTGGGAGATCCTCGTTGTTACTATTGGTACAGAGTTGTTTCTTACTTCCGTGTTTACTCTGTCTTTTTTATATATTTGTTGTTGCCTTGTATGAGTTGTCTTATTATATTGTTGTAGTCATTATACTACTTTACACTGTTAAATCTTATATTTTATTTGACCTCAATAGGGCCCTGACCTTCCTCGTCACTACCCGATCGAGGTTAGGCTTGGCACTTACTGAGTACCGCTGTGGTGTACTCATACCTTTTCTACGCATGTTTTTCATGTGCAAATTCAGGTACCTCTGCACAGGCTTACCATCCTTGAGGCAGGGAGAGCTTTTGAAGACTTCGAGGCATATCTGCCGCGTCCGCAGACCGAAGAGTCTCCATCTTTATTCTATCGTGTAGTGTTAGCCCTTCTATCGTACTGTTGATGTAGACATTCTGGAGATTAGAGCACTTTACTGTATTGATTTATACTTCCGCAAGTTTCGATTTGTTTTCCGCACTTGTTAGGCTTACCTAGTCGTAGAGACTAGGTGCCGTCACAATAGTTCACGGAGGTCGAACTGGGGTCATGACAGATACCAACTTGTTATGACCCAAATCTTAACCTGTCGTGATGGCGCCTATCGTGGTATTAGGCCAGCTGATGTTTCCAAAATTTAGTAGAAAAATGAATAAAAGTAGTTTTAAAATGACTATATTCTCATAAATGGGGTAAAACCCAAAACGTAAATGCGGAACATAACTCCCAAATCGGGGTGTCACTGAGCTCATGAGCATCTATACATCACCAATCTAGAAAAATAATGACCACGAAAGTCTGGATCTAAATACAATAAAAAGGAAATATAAGGAAGGAGAAACAAGGACTATAAAAGCCGGGCAATTGCCTCGTAATCTACAAATATCAGTTGTGTATGATATCAACACCCACCGTGTCCAGAAACACCTGGATCTGCACACGAAGTGTAGGATGTAGCGTGAGTACAACCAACTCAATAAGTAACAATACTAAATAAAGAGCTGAAGATAGTGACAAGCTACACAGTTATAGTCAAATTTTCAGTAGTCTTAACAAAGAAAAGTTAGGCATGCTTCCAAGTTCGGTAACTTAAATCAAATCTGTTTAAACATGTAAAGTTTAGGTAAACCGAATTTAAAATCTCTTAGAAAATTTCAAGCAATGATATATGGTAGCTAAGTGTAACAACAATGAGATCCAATGTAGCCTCTCAGAGTAACAGTCACTCACTCCTCCATTCACTCCGACCTCACCATCACTCATTCCTCACAATCACTCATTCCTCTTAGTCGTTTGGCACTCGACTCTCGCACTCAGTAGGTACCTGCGCTCACTGTGGTGTGTACATACTCCGGAGGGTTTCCTTCAGACCATACGCTATATCAAGCCAATCATGGCATAAACCAATGAAATATGTTGCGGCATGCAGCCCAATCGCATAAATATCCTCACAATCAGGCCATCGGCATCACTCAGTCATCAATCTCTCTAGTTTCTCAGGCTTTCAGAAATCATGCAGATCAGCCCAAACAGAAATGATATGATGTATAAACAAGGAATAATAAAGTATAATATGCAAATAAAACTGAGACTGAGTACAAACAACAATTAACAGGTAGTTCAATATGTATCATGGCCTTTGTGGGTCCCAACGGTACCAACACATAGCCTAAACATGACTTCTAACATGATTTACAGTCAACTTTCTATAACACATAGAAAGCATATATTTGGAAACAAGTTATTCAACTTCACAGTTCCATGGAATGGATTAAGTCCCAATTCCAACAGTGCACGCCCACACGCCCGTCACTTAGCATGTGTGTCACCTCCAAACCAATCACATGACACAAAATTCGGGGTTTCATACCCTTATAACCAGATGTAGAACTGTTGCTTACCTTAATCCGAGCAAAATCCCTACTCCATTATGCCTTTGCCTCGCAAATCGATCTTCGAACATCTCGAATCTAGCCACAAACAATACAATACAATCAACACGGGCTAAGGAATCAATTCTATAAGAAATTACGAAGTTATAACTCCAAAATTCAAAATTGGTTCAAACCGGGCCCCCAGGCCCACGTCTCGGAATTCAACAAAATTTACAAAAACAAAAGCCCATCCAACCATGAGTCCAACCATACAATTTTTATCAAAATGCAACACAAATTCGTAACTCCAATTCCCTAGCACTACACCCCAAAATTACACCTCAAAAATACACCTACTAGGTAGGAAAATTAATGGGGAAGAATATTTATTTAAGAAATTTAACCGCAAGTGACTTACCTCAAGAATCCCTTCTAAATCTCTCTCAAAAATCTCCCAATTTCGATTTCAACCTCGTAGAAGCGACAAAATGCTCGCTTTTGTGGTTTCTTCCGCATCTGAGACTCCCACATCTGCTCCTGCGAACACGCTCCTGCGTAAAATCTCTGTTTCTACGGAGCCAAGCTCCACCTCCCTTCTTCTCTTTTACGGTCTTCCCCCGGCAACTGCGGTCACGCAGGTGCGAGAAAACCATCGCACTTAAGACCATCTGCCTCCTCTCCCCAAATTCCTCATCTGTGAACGTTTTCTTGCACCTGCGAGCATGCACCTGCGGTTCTCACTCTGCAGGATGCGATTACACCAGCAGCCCTCAAACTTCAGCAATCCTTCAACTTTAAGCCTTGATTCGTTAACCACCCGCAATCAACTTGAGGCCCCCGGGACCTTAACCAAACATACCAACATGTCCTAACACACGATACAAACTTATTCGAGCCTTCAAATCACCTACAACAATATCAAAAACATGAATCTCACCCCAATTCAAACTTAATGAACTTTGAAATTTCCAAATTCTACAAACGACGCCGAAGCCTTTCAAATCGCGTCTGATTGACCTCAAATTTTGCACACAAGTCATAAATGAAACCAAAAGATCAAGCAAGCAAATGCAATCAAAGAGCATGAACCTACTCCAACTTCCGAAATTCTAATCTAACCCCAATATCACAAGGTCCACCCTCGATCAAACTTTTCAAAATTCTAACTTTTGCCATTTCAAGCCTAATTCTACTACAAACCTCTAAATCACAATCCGGACACGCTCCTAAGTCCAAAATCACTCAACGAAGCTAACAGAACCATCAAAATTCAAATTCGGGATTGTTTACACATAAGTCAACATTCTATCAACTTTTCCAGCTTAAGTTTTCAATTATGAGACTAAGTGTCTTCATTTACTTCGAAATCTCTCCGGACCCAAACCAACTAACCCGTACTCATATAACAACTGTAAAGCACAAAAAGAGCAGTAAATAGGGAAACGAGGCTACAACACTCAAAATGACCAGCCGGATCGTTACATAAATGATGAGTAATGAAGATTTATGCATTCTGGATAGTGCTACAACTCACACAATACTAAGAGAAAAGAAATTATTCTCTTATTTGGTTATGAAAAAGGCATGTGTTAATACATCTTGTAGCATGAAATTAATTGAGGGCTCTAAAATGCGGCCTTATTACTACTTGGAAGAACGATATTGGCTATTAAGAATGCATTGTATTGTAGTAAGCCTTAAAGAAACTTGTTGAGTTTCAAAGCTATTCGCCAAAATGGCTACCATATTGAGACCTTTAACGAAGGAAAGGTTGAATATCTTTATATTACTATAATAAAAGCAGGGGGAAAATGTGTGCATGAAAATTTACCTGCATTTTCTTCTAGATTGTACCACATAATTATTGGTATGATCGAATCACATGCCATAGTAAGCAAAAGGATTATTACATCTAATGATTTTATCATTTGGCGCGATCGGTTGGTCCATCCCGGTTCTAATATGATGCGCAGAATGATAGAGAATTCAAATAAGTATACATTGAAGAACAAGAAAATTCCTTAATTTAAGGAATTCTCTTGTGTTGCTTGTTCTCAAGGAAAATTAGTTATTAAACCATCAACAACTAAAGTTAGGATTGAATCTGTGATATTTCTAGAATGATATATGTGGGCCTATACACCCTCCTTATGGACCATTCAAGTATTTTATAGTTTTGATAGACGCATCTACAAGATGGTCACATGTGTGCTTATTGTTAGCTCACAATATGGCATTTGCAAGATTGTTGGCTCAAATAATTAGGTTAAGAGCACAATTCCAGATTATGCAATTAGGACAATATGTCTTGATAATGCTGGTAAATTTACATCTTAGAACTTTACTGATTATTGTATGGCCACTTGAATAAAAGTTGAGCATCAAGTTGCTCATACTCATACTCAAAATTGTCTAGTAGAATCATTGATTAAACACCTCCAATTAATAGCTAGACCATTTTAAATGAGGAAGAAACTTCCCCTTTCAGTGTGGGGACATGCTATTTTGCATGCAGCATCAATGGTGCGTGCTAACCATGGATTTTAGACTATCTTATGCTCTCTTTCTCTTAGGTTTTGGGTCAAAAGTGCGTTAAGGTATTCCCAAAAACTAACTTAAGGTGATTACTTGCAGGTTTTGGTCGAAATGAGGCAAAGAAGCCAAAATGAACTCATAAAGGAGTCGAACTTGCACAAGCCCAAAGAATGGAACTGGAGCATTATCAGTGTTATTATTATGCGGCTGCGTAAGACCCTCCGCTGAGGCGATTAAAAATATGCTGCAGCAAAAGTGATGTTCAAAGAAGCTGCAGCCAAGCGCTAACACTGCCGCTAACAGCGTTACAAGCGCGGCCGCGAAACCATTGGTGCATGAGTGAAGTTGCGCTGAGAGCGGAGATAGAGAATCAAAGTCCTTTCAATATAAGGTCAAATGAAGAACACGACCCTCATCTAAATTATGCAGTTGCGAAGTTACCAGGCGTGGAAGCGGTGCAAACTCCGCAGAGGGCGTGAAAGAGGTCCAGAGACTTGGCTAGTGGAACCTAACTGAGAAACGCGGTCCGCGAACATTTTACGCGGCTACGATAGAAGCCAACGTGGATGCGATAGGCTTTACGTTAAAGAAACACAGTCCGCAGTTGTTTTTACGCGGCCGCGAAAGTCCATGCGCTGAGGCGCCCAGTATTTTGCTGACAGTGGAACCTCCATAGGGGTATTTTTGTCCAATAATTTTAGTTGTGTATAGATAGATCTTTTTTACATTTTTAAGTTATCTTTTTATTAGTGAGCTCGTGAACAGTTGTACTTTACCATTTAGAGTAATTTTAGACTAGGTTTAGCTTATATTCTTAGATTTTGTTCTTGTAATCAACTTTTATGGCTTATATTTCATCTACATCTTTGATTTCAACCTTGATTATGAGTAGCTAAACCCATTATCTAGGATTGTGACCCAACCCTAGTGTGGGTATTTAATGGGTCTTCAATTTTAGGACTTATTTCTTTATGGGTTAGTGATATTCAGCTTGTTTCATGCTTTAACTGTTGAATTGGTGGTCGCAAACACTGATTCATGCCTTTTTTACTTAGGTTCTTCTTGAGAAAGAGAGCCCAAGTCTAGGAAAAATAGGCTAACAAGAAATTGGGGTGAATTCAAGGGATTGATAGCCCCAATTAAAGGGCTAAGCCTAGAGATAGTAATACCCGACTTGAGCCAATTTTATTTGCGTTGTTTGAACACCTAATTAGGCTTGAGAAAGCCAATTAGGGCAAAGTCACTCAAACTACTGAGAGGTAAAGAGTGAGTAATTATGTGTAAAGGTTATATCATGACCCCATATATAACAAGCTTGTCCTAAATTCTAGACTCCATTAAATACTCGCCTAGGTGTAAGTCACTTCCTTAGTGTTTTTTTTATCAATTGAGAAAACTCCTACAAAAACATTATACTTAGATTATTTTCTGCAATTAATAGCATTAAACGTAAAATAGAAACAAATCCAAGCATGGTTAGAAGTGCAATTAAAAGCAACACGCATAGCTAGATTACATAGAAACCCAACTCCCAACCAATATTAACTCCTTGTGGATATCGATCCTGACCTTTCGGGTAAAAGCTGCATCGACCACTCCTTGCCATTATATAGTGGTGCAGGGTTGGAGCCGATTACATTTTGGCACCGTTGTCGGGGAGTTAAATGGTTTTGGCTATCTATATTACTAGTTGTGTGTCTTATTTTTCTTTGCTTCTATTTTACTAACCTGTGTGAGTTAATCGATTCAGGTACAGAATGGAAGATAATGATCCTTTTAGAAATGTTCTCCCGGGGGAGGAGGTAGATAATAATGTTGAAGATGAGGTGCATCTAGTACCTCAAGCTCAAAGAAGAGACCTTCAGGCCATTGAAAACATTTTAGACCCTCGCCCATCTCCTCGGGTGCTTCCAAATGAAGGTAAATTTCCAGATTACAAATGTCATGTTGACCTTATTGGAGCACAGAGGGTACTTCACAGGCGCTCCCCATTAGAATGCATATAAACATCTAAAGGGTTTTGTGGACACCTGCTGGGGAAGCAAACAGACAAATGTGTCAGAGGAAGCATTGAGACTGAGATTGTTCCCTTTTTCACTTAGAGGGAAAGCTTTGGACTAGCTCGAAAGGCTCCCCAACCATTCCATCTCCACGTGGGATGAGTTGGCCGATAAGTTTATAGCCAAGTTTTTCTCACCGGGACATATGGCTGCATTAAGGGATGAGATCTTAGCTTTTAAACATGAGCCAAATGAACCCCTTCATGAAATATGGGAGAGATATAGAACTATAGTCAAGGAATGCCCTAACAATGATATGACTAAAGCAATAATCCAACATATATTTTATCGGGGTATAAACACAACCAATCAATGTGTGGTAAACCAGCTAGCAGGGGGTAATTTTATGAAGCTGCCTTATTCCGAGGCTTGTGACATTCTTGATGAGATGGATAACACTTCCTCAGCCTGGCAGAGTTGGGAAAATGTTCCTCAAGGGGACCGTCATGTCATAAATCTTCACAAGGAACTTCAAGAACACGGACAAGCCATAGCTGAGTTGACAAAAATCGTGAACTAGTTAGCCAAAGCATAGCTTCAGCAGATTCAGAGACCAAAGCAAGTAAACACAATAGATGGGGTTAATCTATTGGTAAACAAGAGAAGACAGTGTGGTTAACAAATGCAAAGCAATCAAGATCAATATGAGCACAATGGAAGTGGCTACAACCAAGATGACTCATATGACGATCAAAGTGAGGAAGTTTTGTATGCCAACAACTATCAAGGACAACGGGGCAATGCTCTAAATCAACAATGGAGATCGCAAGGGAATAATTAAAATTGGGGCAACCAAGGCCAAGGAAATTGGAACAATAACAACAATAACTCAAACAATTGGAGGAACAACAACCAGAATTGGGGTGGAAATAACAATTTGAATGGCAACAAAAATAACAATTGAGGTGGAAATGGAAATCGGGGGTCGGGCTTTCAAAGGCCCCCGATGTATCAACAACCAAACAAAATGCCTCCATTTCTGTCTCAAGGTCCTAGCTCGTCAAATAATGAGATGGGATGAATTGAGTCAATATTTGAGTAAATGATGAAGAAAAACACTGACTCCAATGCCCAATTGGCGTTCTATGATACTTCTATCCGCAACTTGGAGGTTCAACTTGACCAGATTTTGCAATCTTTGAACACTCGCCCTAAGGGAGCACTACCTAGTGACACGATTGTAAACCCGAAGGGTGGAAACAACATCAGCCATGCAATGGCGATGACCACAAGGAGCGGTAGAGGTGGTGAAGCAAGTACCTCCAAGCAAAAAAAATTATGAGTGATGATGTTGAAGTGCAAAATGACGATGATGCAATAGTTGATGTGCGAGTAAAGAGAATTTGAACGGTGAGGTGAGAATTGATATTCATGACAATGAGGAGGAGACTCAAAATGACGTGAACCCATCTAGGAAACACGTGATAGACATACCAAAAACGATAATGCCTAAAGACAAGGCTCCTTTGCCAAGGCCTCCTCGGCCTTACCTTCAAAGAATTGCAAATAAAAAGAATGAAAACCAATTCAAGAAGTTTATTGAGATGATGAAAAGCTTGTCAATCAATGTGCCCTTGGAGGAAGCTCTTGAGCAAATGCCGGGATATGCCAAGTTTATGAAAGACTTGGTAACTAAAAAGAGATTTATGGATTGCGAGACTATCAAAATGACTCATCAAGTGAGTTACATTGTGCACTCGATGGCTCCAAAGCTTGAAGATCCCGGAGATTTCGGCACGTTTACCATTCCATGTTCCATTAGGAGTGCGGATTTTGCAAAGGCTTTGTGTGATTTGGGAGCAAGTATAAATTTTATGCCTTACTCTGTATTAAAAAATTTGGGTATTAGTCAACTGAGAGCTACTTCAATGAGATTGCACAGACAGTTCAACCATCATAGGTACCAGAACAGGAGGCTGACAGAGAATCGGTGAGAATATTGGTGATCCCCAGACTGAGGATTTGGAGATTGAGCTGAAGTAACCCTGAGAGAGATGACTCAGGCCAGCCACAAGACCCAACCAGTGACCCCATGCAGACAGAGGCATCATAGAGAGTTTTCCTTACTCTCTACCCTTCCCCTATTCTATTTTTGCTTTTAGCATTGAGGATAATGCTAATTTTTAATTGGGGGGGGGGGGGGGGGGCTTTTTTT
>MU680074.1:3063-77666 GCA_026770625.1 Nicotiana glauca | reverse complement strand
GGGGGGGGGGGGGATGGCCTTATTTTGATGATGATTTGGATAATTGGTTTGTAATTACCTCGATACTATTTTTTTCTTTATTTTCTACTTATCATACTTTTTTCACTTTTGGTATGTATATAAAGTTACCTTTCCATGTATATATTCATTCCCCTTTTATGTATATTCGCCCTTATTGTACATATTCAGTTTACTTTCCATATTTTACTTTATAACTTCTTTTGAAATTTTCCTTAATAGCATAGCTTCTTATTTCATTTAGTAGTTTCTTTTTCAATTTGTAGCTTCTTACTTTTACAAGTTTTCATGGTCAATAAGCCTTTGATTTTCTTAATGCCACGGTTCTTTCCAAAGGTAAAATTCATGTAAACTGGGTGGCTCTTCCCAACGATGGATGGCGTGATAACCTTCTTAAGGAATTGAGTCTGTTTCTCTTTTTGTCTTGATATGTAGTAGTAATGAATAAAAGTGACTCAAGCATGCCTCACTTGGGCTTAGCACATTTACTTTGACCTCATGGTTAGAAACAAGTGCTTTGCATAGAATGGTTCTAGTTATGACCTTTATGACTCTTGTGTTGACTAAACAATCGTCGAGTGTCTTCTTGGAGTCATTTGTGATGCTCAATCTTAGCCAGGGTTGTTGTGGGCCCTCGACTCTATTCTCTTTAGCAATCCAATAGCTTGTGAGGTGAGGTATTAAATTTCAACTCCAAGTCCTATGCCAATACGTCTAGAAGTTTCCCTGAATGTTTGCCTAGGCGAAATTCTAAGTGTAGCTCAACTTGAGAAATAATTACAGGCTCTCCTTGATCCAATTTGAAACTTGAAGCATCCATAGCCCAGCAAATATGATATCCCTAGTCAACCCCGTTGAGCCGAAGTCCTTATTCTTTCAATAACCATGATACAAGCCTTTATCCATTCTAAAATGACCCTCTCTTGGCACCCGATCTTTCCTTAGAATTGGCAAAAGCATAAGTTTGAGGGAGAAATGAGGAATATGAAAGTTATAAAAGGCACAAAATGAAGAAAAGGGAAGGCAAAAGAAAAGCCAAAAAGTCAAAAAGAAAGTGAATAGTATAGAAAAATAAAAGGATTCAATGAAAGCAATGTTGAAAGGCTTGGAATGATTAGAAAAGGAGAAAAATGATTGTCATGAACAAGAAAGAGTGACAGTATGTCTCTCTAGTCCCCTAAGGAAGAAAAAAATGACTCAAAGAGTCAAGAAAGTGTTAGCCGAAATGAGAAAATGAAGTGCTTAAGGAAATATGAAACCTTCATAGAACGATATATCCTACCTTGAACCAAAAGCCTTCATTACACCCGCAAAAGCCCTATATGATTTTGAGTTGAGTGAGCTTACATTAGTGGTGATTTACATAATGGGCAAGTTTATGGTACTTAAAGCCGGACTTGTAACCTTCCTTTGAGAGAGATGAGCATACTCTTCCACAATTCTTATTCTGAGTGCTATAATCTAAAGTGAGATTTGCTTATGGAGAGTACAGGAGAAAGAGTTTGGGCTCCACAATGAACTATGTAGTAAAGCTAGCTTCCTTGATGAGTTAAGTCAACTCTTGATGCTCCTATGTCGCACTAGAGCTATGGTACTAAAAAGGTTGTGTGTTGTTGATAATGCATTTATGTTTAGGGTAATTGTTAGTCCCAATTGATGCTTGATGAAATCACCTTAGGACAGCTCAAATTTTCATTTCTATTATTTTTCTTGTGGATGTGAAAATGACTTTGTTTGCTTGAGGACAAGCAAAAGCTTAAGTTTGGGGGAGTTGATAACTATGGATTTTAGCCTATCTTATGCTCTCTTTTGCTTAGGTTTTGGGTTAAAAGTGTGTTGAGGTATTCCCGAAAACTAACTTAAGGTAAGGTACTTGCAGGTTTTGGTCAAAATGAGGCTAAGAAGCCAAAATGAACTCATAAAGGAGTCGACCTTGCGCAATCCCAAAGAATGGAGCTGGAGCATTGTCAACGCTATTATTACGCGATCGCTTAAGACCTTCCGCTAAGGCGATTAAAAATATGCTGCAGAAAAAGTGATGTTCAGAGAAGCTACAGCCAAGGGCTAACACTGTCGCTGACTGTGTTACAAAAATGCGGCATCAAAACCATTGGCACGCGAGTGAAGTTGCCTGAGAGCGGAGATACAAAATCAGAGACCTTGCAATATAAGCTCAAATGAAGAACGTGACCCGCATCTAAATTACGTTACCGCAAAGTTACAAGGCACGGACGTGGTGCAAATTTTGCAGAGGGCGTGAAAGAGGTTCAGAGACTTGGCTAATGGAACCTAATTGAGGAACATGGTCCGCGAACATTTTACGTGGCAGCGATAGAAGCCAATGCGGATGCAGTAGACTTTATGCTGTCCGCGAATCCTAGCATAGTCTAAGTCCAAAATTGAAGAAACGTGGTCCGCGCTTGTTTTTACACGGCCGTGAAAGTCCATGTGCTGAGGCGCCCAGTATTTCACTGACAAGCGGAACCTCCGTAGAGCTATTTTTGTCCAGTAATTTCAGTTGTGTATAAATAGATTTTTTCATATTTTTAGGTTATTTTTTGTATCAGTGAGCTCGTGAACAGCCGTACTTTACCATTTTCTTTGATTTCAACCTTGATTATGAGTAGCTAAACTCATTAGCTAGGGTTGTGACCAAACCCTAGTGTGGGTATCTAAGGGGTCTTCAATTTCAGGGCTTATTTATTTATAGGTTAGTGATATTTAGCTTGTTCCATGATTTAACTGTTGAATTGGTGGTTGCAAACACTGATTCATGACTTTTTGACTTAGGCTCTTCTTAAGAAAGAGAACCCTAGTCTAGGAAAAATAGTGATAGCTTCATGGAAAAGGATAAGGATGTAGAAGCACCAAGAAAGCCATTCACACAGTCTCAAGCTAAGGAGAAGCAAGACAAGGTTGTTGGGCTTCAATGGGAGATCAAGAAGGCGCTAATGGTGGAAAAAGATCTACAAAATTATGGAGAGGATTTAGCTAAGTTCTACACTCATTTCATGGTCCAAGTCCAAGTCCAAGAGGAGGTTGATTGGGGTCCAAGCACCAGCTAAGGAGGGCCTAAATTAGGCGCCTAAATCAACTCGCAAAGGAGCCAACTTGACGCCCAAGTTTCCTTATTTTGTTTCCTAGTTTGTTAGGACATATTTGATGCTTTCCTAGGTAGTTAAGGTTTTATTTTCTTTTCCTAAGATTATTGGAATTACTTTCCAAGAATGACTTGGTTTTTGCTTCCTAGTATTTTCCTTTTCCTAAGTTAGTTGGACTTGTTGTCCAAAGTAGTTTAGGACTTTATTTCCTTGTTTCTTAGCCTTAATTTTGTGACCCTCTATATAAAGGGGTATCTTCTTTTTTTTTTTAGAATTAGATTAATCAGATTATTATCAATAAAAATTGTGAGATTTTTCTTGTACTCTTGTGTGTGGCTACTCTTGGATTTATTCTTCAACATTCAAGACTCAACTTAAGGTGGTAAGATTAAACTCTTTCAAAATCTTAGATCACTTCTAGGTATTC
The DNA here is from genome assembly GCA_026770625.1 of Nicotiana glauca. Classification (NCBI taxonomy): domain Eukaryota; kingdom Viridiplantae; phylum Streptophyta; class Magnoliopsida; order Solanales; family Solanaceae; genus Nicotiana; species Nicotiana glauca. The sequence continues at coordinate 74,120 of MU680074.1, read as the reverse complement.
AAGAAAGATGATAAGTTTAGGCTTATTGTTGTTCTTGTTATTCTAAAGGGTCGGGTTTCACAATCTATCTCTTGTTTTTAAGTCTCTACTAAAGGCGTTTAGTTCTTCGTTAGCTAGTTGTTGTTGTTAGGATTCAACATCAAGAATGGACTTCTTGAATTCAAGAAACTCTTTCTTGAATTCTATCTATCTTTAATTTCTGCCTTTATTTTCTTTTAGCTTCCGCACGTTTCTTGATTTATTTAGTAATTCTTGAATCCCCTATCGTGTTGTTATCAGAGCATAGGCGAATCAAGATTTCAATCTGGATAATCTTGTGAAGTTCTTGAGCAGAAAAAAAACCAAAAAAAAAAATTGAAAATCAGCCCAAAAAAGTGTTATTGCTCATTATTATTTTTTAGAAGAGGGGATCCTTATTCTTGAAGATTAAGGAAACTTCTTTCCTTATTCTTGTTGGTTTTGGGTTTCCTTAAATTCTTTCCTTTTTTTTTTGTCTACTAACCAATTCCTATTATTTCTCGGTTTGGTCATTCACTTTTCTTTCTTTTTCAAACTCCATACTCTTATGACTAAGGTTTGTGAGTAGTGAGGTTTATTAATAAATCTAAAGATTAACGACCAAGAGTTGCATTGAGTGGAAAAAAGTAAGAGAGGTGAGAACATCAGAGGGAAAAGCCAAATTGAGAGATATATATTGCTTTGTTCAGGATGTCGCGTACAGGTAGTGATGATGAACAAAGGATTCTTCAAGAAGCCGAAATCAAAGGAAGGAATGATTTCACCTTGCAAGCTATCCACCAACAATTTAAAAGGTGGAATTTGCAATTCCAAGAGATGAGGGACACCATTGCTGAGCAAAATATTACAATAGCTGAACTTAGGAGGGGAAATAATTCTAGACCCCAAGCTAGGAGAAATGTACCCGCCCCCATTGTAAATCAAGAAAATCCAATTGATGATTTTAATGATGATATTGATTTTGATAGGGTATGAAGAGATAGGAGGGACAAGGAGGAAGACTTAAAGATGATAATATAAGTAGTATAAAGATGACGATGCCATCTTTCAAGGGAACAAGGGATCCAGACTTGTACCTTGATTGGGAGAGAAAAGTGGAAGCCATCTTTCACTGCCACAACTATTCGGAGGGTAAGAAGGTTAAACTTGTTGCTGTTGAGTTTTCTGACTATGCAGCAATCTGGTGGAAAAAGCTTTCTAGGGACAGATTGCAAGAAGGACAAGCACTCGTTGCTACATGGGCTGAGATGAAGAGGGTAATGAGGAAGAGATTTGTGCCATCACACTTTCAAAGAGATCTACAACAAGGTCTTCAAACATTGAGGCAAGTGTCCTTGTCTGTAGATGAGTACTTTAAGGCTATGGATATGGCTATGATCCAAGCTAATTGTATGGAGGAAGAGGAGGCTACAATGGCTAGGTTTTTGAATGGTTTTAATAAGGAAATAGCAGATGTAGTCGAATTACAACAATATGTAACTTTAGATGAGTTAGTTGAATTAGTTGTAAAGGTAGAAAGACAAAACAAAAAGAGACAGCAATCTAGCTCATGGAGAAGCGGCCAACTACTATTCTAAAGAAGCAATGACCGAAATTTGAGGAGACACCTACTCTTAAATTACATGAAGACAAGGGCAAGAGCAAATTGGAATCCAAGGATGGGGGTAAGCCTTTTATGCCTAATACTTCTACTTCTACTTCTTCTATTCAATGTCTCAAGTGAGAGGGAATAAGGCTTATGAATTCCCAAGTAAAAGAAACATTCTAATCAAAGAGGATGGGGGATATGAGAGTAAAAAAAAAAGTGAACTAGAACAAGAAGAAAACTTTGCAGAGAATGAAGAAGGAGAAAAGATGGAGTACATTGATAGTGGGTTGAATTTTGTAGTTAGGAGGCTTATGCACATTAATTTGGGTCACTCTAATGAAGAACAAAGGGAAAACATATTCCATAATAGGTGTGGGATTAAAGATAAAATTTATTCTATGATATTTAATAATGGGAGTTGTGCTAATGTTGTGAGTGCATATTTGGTGGAAAGGTTAGGGTTGGAATGGACGAATCACCCTAGAACTTATAGGTTGCAATGGTTCAATGATAGTGGAGAAGTCAAGGTGAATAAATAATGCATGGTCTCCTTTAAGGTTGGAAGGTACGCTGACAAAGTTCTATGTGATATAGTACCCATGAAAGCTTGTCATATTTTGTTGGGGCACCCCTGGCAGTATGATAGGAGTGCTTTTCATGATGAGAGGAAAAATAGATACTCTCTTGAGCATAATGGCACGAAATACATTCTTACACCTTTAACTCCTTCCCAAGTGTATGAAGATCAAAAAAAGATGAAAGAATCAATGGAGAAACATGGGGAGGGATCAAAACAAGAGACTAAAGGGAAAGAAAAAGAGGAAAAATATGAAGTGAGGTGTGAGGAGAGAGAGGGCAGCAATGAGAGGAAGGAAAAGCTGGGGAAGAGTGAAAAAAAAGCATTTGTGAGAGGAAAGAGGCTAAGATTGAAAAAAAAGTGAGCCTTGCAAACGCCAAAGAGTGTTTAATTGCAAAAAAAGAGGGGTTGCCTATTATCTTGCTCACTTATAAGGAAGTTTTGTTTAATAATGATTCATTAACATCCTCTTTGTCTAGTGTTATTTCTAACCTTTTGCAGGATTTTGAAGATATTTTTCCTGAGGATCTTCCTAAAGGTTTACCACCTTTAAGAGGAATAGAGAATCAAATTGACTTTGTGCCGGGATCACAAATTCCTAATAGGCCTGCTTATAGGAGCAATCCTGAAGAAATAAAATAATTGCAAAGATAAGTAGAGGAGCTGCTTGATAAGGGATTTGTAAGAGAAAGTATGAGTCCTTGTTCTGTGCCAGTACTTTTAGTGCCAAAGAAGGATGGCACTTGGAGGATGTGCGTGGACTGCCACGCCATCAATAAAATAACGATGAAGTATCGCCATCCTATTCCTCGTTTAGATGATATGCTTGACCAATTGCATGGTTCTCAAATATTCTCTAAAATTGATTTGAAGAGTGGATATCACCAGATTAGAATGAATCCTGGAGATGAGTGAAAAACTGCCTTTAAAACTAAATATGGATTGTATGAAAGGTTAGTGATATCGTTCGGGTTAACTAATGCACCTAGTACATTCATGAGGTTAATGAACCATATTTTTAAGGATTTTCATGGAAAATTTGTAGTTGTTTATTTTGATGATATTCTGATCTTTTCTAAATCTTTAGAAGAGCATGTCGAACATTTGAAACAAGTTTGTAATGTGCTTAGGGAGCAACAACTGTATGCAAATCTATCCAAGTGCACTTTTTGTGTAGATAAGGTAGTTTTTCTGGGTTTTGTTGTGAGTTCTAGAGGTGTTGAAGTAGATGAAGATAAAATCAAAGCGATTAAAGATTGGCCTACACCTAATAGCATTACTGAAGTTAGAAGTTTTCATGGATTTGCTAGCTTTTATAGGAGATTTGTTAGAGATTTTAGTTCAATTGTTGCACCTTTAACTGAAGTCATTAAGAAGGATAAGGTCTTTAATTGGGGAAAATAACAAGAGCATGCATTTAATATTTTGAAGGATAAATTGTGTTCTGCTCTTTTGTTACAATTACCTGATTTTAATAAGTCTTTTGAAATTGAATGTGATGCATCTGGTAGAGGTATTGGGACTGTTTTAATGCAAGATTCTAAACCAATTGCTTATTTTAGTGAGAAGTTGAATGGAGCTGCATTGAATTATTCTACTTATGATAAAAAATTGTATTCCTTGGTAAGGGCTCTCGCTACATGGCAGCATTATTTGTGGCCAAAAGAGTTTGTGATAAAAACTGACCATGGGTCTTTAAGATACTTGAAAAGCCAAGGTAAATTGAGTAGAATTCATTGAGTTGAATTCAAATGGGTTGAATTCATTGAGACATTTCCTTATGTCATTAGCTACAAGCAAGGTAAAGACAATATAGTTTTCGATGCGCATTCAAGAAGGTACGCTCTTGTTTCTACTCTTACTTCTAAATTGATGGGATTTGATCATATTAAGGAATTATATGTTGATGATTCTGATTTTGGTGTAGCATTTTTGGCATGTTTAAAATGGGCCTTTTGAGAAGTATAATCTGAAAAATAGGTTTCTTTTTAAAGAGAATAAACTTTGTGTCCCTAATTGTTATTTACGAGAAGTTTTTTATGAAGGAAGCACATTGTGGGGGGGCTTATGGGACACTTTGGTGTGCCTAAAACACTTGACATCCTTGCTGAAAATTTCTTTTGGCCTAATACGAGAAAAGATGTAGAAACGTTGTGTGCTCAATGCCTTCAATGCAAACAAGCTAAATCTAAAGTGTTACTACATAGTTTATACACGCCATTACCTGTGCCTATTTCACCTTGGATTGATATTTCTATGGACTTTGTATTAGGGCTGCCGAGAACAAGGTATGGTAAGGATAACATCTTTGTTATGGTAGATAGGTTCTCAAAAATGGCTCGTTTTATTCCTTGTTTAAAGACTAATGATGCTTATCATGTTGCTGATTTATTTGTAAGAGTAGTTGTTAAATTGCATGGTATACCCCGAACTATTATTATTGATAGGGATGCTATGTTTCTAAGCCACTTTTGGCATGTGCTTTAGGGAAAATTGGGAACAAAATTATTGTTTTCTACTTCATATCACCCACAAACTGATGGGAAAACTGAGGTAGTAAATAGAATCTTAGGAAATATGTTAAGGGTTGTTCTAAAAGGAAAGTTAACTTCTTGGGAGGATCACTTGCCTATGGTAGAATTTGCTTACAATCGAACTGTTCATTCATCTACTGATTATTCTCCTTTTGAAGTTGTTTATGGCTTTAACCCCCTTACACCCCTTGAGTTATTGCTTTTGCCTACTAATGATATGGTTAGTCTAGATGGAAAGAAGAAAGCGGATTTTATGAAGACTATTCATGAGCATACGAGACTTGCAATTGAGAGGAGGAATGAGCAAATAGCTTTACAAAGAAATAAAGGTCGAAAGCCAGTTATCTTCGAGCCTGGTGATTTGGTTTGGGTTCATATGAGGAAGGAGAGATTTCCTTCAAAAAGGAAGACAAAATTTCACCCTAGAGGAGATGGACCATTTAAAGTACTTGAAAGGATTGGAGATGATGCTTACAAATTGGACCTTCCAGGTGAGTTTCAAGTAAGTGCTACTTTCAATGTTGCTGACTTATCCTTATTTGATGTAGGTTCAAATTCGAGGATAAATTATTTTCAAGAGGAGGGGAATGATATCTTCATGGACAAGGATAAGGCTGTAGAAGCACCAAGAAAGCCATTCACAAGGTCTCAAGCTAAGGAGAAGCAAGATAAGGTTGTTGGGCTTCAATGGGAGATCAAGAAGGCGCTAATTATGGAACAAGATCTACAAAATTATGGAGAGGATTTAGCTAAGTTCTACACTCATTTCATGGTCCAAGTCCAAGTCCAAGAGGAGGTTGATTGGGGTCCAAGCACCAGCCAAGGAGGGTCTAAACTAGGCGCCTAAATCAACTCGCAAAGGAACCAACTTGGCGCTAAAGTTTCCTTATTTTATTTTCTAGTTTGTTAGGACATATTTGATGCTTTACTAGGTAGTTAAGGTTTTATTTTTCTTTTCCTAAGATTATTGGAATTACTTTCCAATAATGACTTGGTTTTTGCTTCCTAGTATTTTCCTTTTCCTAAGTTAGTTGGACTTGTTGTCCAAAGTAGTTTAGGACTTTATTTCCTTGTTTCTTAGACTTAATTTCGTGACCCCTCTATATAAAGGGGTATCTTCTTTGTTTTTAGAATTAGATTAATTAGATTATTATCAATAAAAATTGTGAGATTTTTCTTGCACTCTTGTGTGTGGCTACTCTTGGATTTATTCTTCAACCTTCAAGACTCAACTTAAGGTGATAAAATTAAACCCTTTTGAAATCTTAGATCACTTCTAGGTATTCAAGAAAGGTGATAAATTTAGGCTTATTGTTGTTCTTGTTATTCTACAGGGTCAGGTTTCACAATCTATCTCTTGTTTTTAAGTCTCTACCAAAGGCGATTAGTTCTTCATTAGCTAATTGTTGTTGTTAGGATTCAACTTCAAGAATAGACTTCTTGAATTCAAGAAAATATTTCTTGAATTCTATCTATCTTTAATTTTTGCCTTTTTCGTTTTTTTATTTTCTTTTAGCTTCCGCACATTTCTTGATTTTATTTAGTAATTCTTGAATCCCCTATTGTGTTGTTATCAAATAGGATAACAAGAAATTGGGGTAAATTCAAGAGATTGATAGCCCTAATTAAAGGTTTAAGCCTAGAGATAGTAATACCCTACTTGAGCCAATTTTATTTGCATTGTTTGAACACCCAATTTGGCTTGAGAAAGCTAATTAGGGCAAAGTCACTCAAACTACCGAGAGGTATAGAGTGAGTAATTATGTGTAAAGGATATATCGCGACCCCATATATAACAAGCTTGTCCAAAATTCTAGACCCCATTAGATGCTCGCCTGGGTGTAAGTCACTTCCCTAGTAATTTTTTTATCAATTGAGAAAACTCCTACAAAAACATTGTACTTAGATTATTTTCAGCAATCATTTGCTTAAACATAGAATAAAAACAAATCCAAGCATGGTTAGAAGTACAATTAAAATCAACACGCATAGTTAGATTAGATAAAAATCCAACTCCAAATCAATATTAACTCCCTATGGATATCGATCCTGATCTTTCGGGTAAAAGCTGCATCGACCACTCCTCGCCATTATATAGTGGTGCAGGGTTAGAGCCGATCAGTGCGCATAAGGCCAACCAATTATCATAAGTCTCCCCATAACAGTTGGCATTTGGTCAGAAACCAAATATTTCATATCTAAGAATTTTTAGATGTGCGGTATATGTTCTAATTGATCCATCACAACCCATAAAGATGGTCCCAAAAAAAGATTAGGAGAATATATTAGTTATAGATCTCCTTCTATTATTAAATATCCGAAGCCTATGACGAGAGATTTGTTCACAGCCAAATTTGCAGATTGTCATTTTGATTAATCAATTTTTCCAATATTAGGGGGATAAAATAAACAACTGAAAAAAGAGATAGATTGGAATGTATTATCTCTATCTCATTTAGATCCTCGTACAAATCAATGTGAACAAGAAGTTCAAAAGATCATTTATATGTAAAATATGGAGAATCAACTGCCATATGCATTTACTAACCTTCCGGGTTACTAAATCGCATATTCCAACTACAAATGCTCCAATTCGAATTGATATCCTGTAGGACAATCTGTTTAAGCAAATGAGTCTAAGCCACAATTGCAACATGGTAGACCAATCAATTCCAAAGATAAAAATTCTTGAAAAAAGAAAAGGAACAAATGATCAAGATGGTCATAATATGGAGGCAGTTAATCAAGAAGATCCTTGAGACATAACAATTAATAAAACCTCAAGAGAAGTTCAGGTACCAAAAAATAATAAAAATGAAGAGATATCAATAAATTTTGTCTCAACTAGAAAAAGATGGGATCAAAATGATAGTTGTCGAAAATATTTTTTGTTATAATGTTGATGTTAAAATAATTCAACAAGATGAGGATCTTGAAATGAAATCTATCGATGAATGTACAAGAAAAAATAATTGGCCAAAATGGAAAGACACTATCCAAGTAGAATTGACTTCACTTGAAAAACATGAAGTTTTTTGGACCTATAGCCCGAACACCTGAAGGAGTAAAGCTAGTGGGGTACAAATGGACTTCTGTGCGAAAAATAAATGGAAACAATAAAGTCGTAAGATATAAAACATGACTTGTAGCACAAGAATTTTCGCAACGACCTATCGTTGATTTTATGAATATATATTCTCCTGTGGTGGAAGCAATCACATTCAGGTATCTTATCAGTCTGGTAGTACATAAAAACTAGATATGCGTCTTATGGATATTCTCACTGCCTATTTATATGGATAATTGGACAACGAAAGTTTTATGAAAATCCCAGAAGTATTCGAAGTGCCTGTAACATTCAAAGATTCTCGAAAAACTTGTTCGATAAAGCTTCAGAAACTCTTATACAGATTGAAGCATCAGGGAGCATGTAGTATAATCACCTTAGTGAATACCTATTGAAAGAAGGGTACACGAATGACCCAATTTTCCCTTGTGTTATTGTAAAAGGATTTGTATCTAAATTTGTCATAATAGTTATGTATGTCACTGACGTGAATATAATTGGAACTCTGAAGAACTTCCAAATGGAGTAGAATGTTTGAAGAAAGAATTTGAAATGAAAGATCTTGGAAAGACAAAAATTTTCTTGAATTACAAATTGAGCATTTGAAAAATGAAATATTTGTCCATCAATCAACATACACCAAAACTATTTTAAAGTGCTTTTATATGGATAATGCACATCTATTAAATACCCCTGTGGTTGTAAGATCGTTTGATATAAATAAAGATCCATTTCGCCCTCATGAAAATGATGAAGAGCTTCTAGGTGCTGATATACCATATCTTTGTGCAATTGGGACATTAATATATCTTGCTAATAATTCTCGACCATATATAACTTTCTTTGTGAGCTTATTGGCAAGATTTAGTTCTTCCCCAATATAAAGATATTGTAATGGTATTAAGCATCTCTTCATATTATCTTCGAAGGACCATTGATATGAGATTATTTTATTCAAATGAATCCAAGTCACAAATGATTGGTTATACAGATGTAGGATATTTGTCTGATCCATATAAGAGTCGATCTCAAACAGACTATTTATTCACATGTAGAGGTACTGCCATATCATTGCGTTCGAGAAAACAAACAATGGTTGCATCTTCTTCAAATCATACAGAGATAGTAGCTATTCGTGAAGCGAGTCGAGAATGTGTTTGGTTGAGATCAATAACTCAATATATCCGGAAGATATGTGGTCTTTTACGAGGAAAGGATATTCCAATAATATTGCATGAAGATAATGCTTCATGTATAGCTCAACTAAAAATGGGGATATATTAAAAGAGACAGAACAAAGCACATTTCACCAAAATTCTTTTTCACGCACGATCTTCAAAAGAATAGTGAATTAGATGTTCAACAAGTTCGTTCAAGTGATAATTTGACGGATTTGTTCATTAAGGTATTAGCGGCATCAACATTTGATAAATTGAGATGCAGAATTGGAATGTGTCATCTTTGAGATATCAAATAGAATTTTCATTAGGGGGAGAAATACGCGCTATTCTCTTTTTTCCTTAACTAAGGTTTTATCCCAATTGAATTTTCCTGGCAAGGTTTTTAATAAGGCAACTCTCAATACGTACTATAAGATATGTATACTCATTTTATTTCACTAAACTCTTTCCCACTGGATTTTCTTAGCAAAATTTTAACGAGGCACTATTATCTTTTTAATGGACATCCAATGGGGAGAGTTATAAATCCACTTGCATAGAAGGTGGATTTAAGAAATTATGTAACACTTAGCGATTCTGTCCGCGCTTCGTGCGGTAATAACAGATATTATTAAATTTACAAATAAAATTTTATAATACCTAATTATTAAAGTTAAACTCCTTCCATATTGTAACACTTAATTGTAAATATATCTCTTGTTTTCTACTTTTGTGTAATTAATATATAGGTACACTAATCTTTTTTATTTTTCTTAAAATAATGTAAAGCCAAAATACAATTTCAAGTAAAATGACTGCTTTAAACTACATCTTTTGGAAAAATTTTGTCTTTATTTTTCCTTTTATTTCCCCCTTTTTTTAAATCCTTTTCGTTTTATTTTCCTTCTTTTCTTACTTCCATTTTTTCTGCTCTAACTTTCTATCACCTTTCCTAACTATCCACTTTTTCACTCCGAAATAATTCTTTATAGCCTCAAAATCGTTAAATTATAGCAGTAAAATTGCATAATTCCCAAAAATTATCTGCTCATTTCTTTTCATGTGAACTTTATTCGACAAATTCAATATAAAGAGAATTCGTATGAACCTGACTAAAATTTCAACTGTCATTCTCTATGCGAAACGAAACTACTTAACAAAAGAAGGCAGAGTTGGCAAAATTACTCTAGTGACTTTCACAAATTCCAGATAAGATATTGATAGTATTGGGAGTTCCTCTAGGCTTAAACAGGGGAGATGTTTGTCCATGGATAATTTCTGGTGCTTATACTCATTACTCTATCTCTATGAATAACCTATCATAAAGTTCAGCTGAAACTGAAAATAATTATGTAATTTATTAGTAAGAACGAAAATGCTCACAGTCGAATAAGTGAACAGTCTTGTATCATTGTTACCGCAACGGTTAGTGCTAATTTGACATTCAACCTATGCATGCATCTGTTAGAATCATAGCACATTGCGCTCCTCTGCATTTTCATTTCTATTTTCACACCAGAAAAAGATAACTTATGGAAATAAAAATTCAAAAGTATTAACCTTAAAAATCATAACCTTCTCCATCTTAATCATCGGAATAATTGGAGTTTGTCTTTCACTGGGCATAATTTATAAACCATCATATCACGAACCAGAAACTATGACTTCTAGTATTTATTTTAATTTTTAGCAGCCACGATAATTAGCAACATGCCACCAAATGAATGAGTCAGTATTGTTTTTTTTAAATCCTAGACTACCCAAATAGATTTTTACTCTAGCTCTTCTGCCATGCATCGAAGCATTATTATTCATATTGAGAAAAGTTCCACCTTAAAATCACGTAAAAGATTTTCTTCACAAAGAAAGGAAAAAAGAAGCAAGAAAAAACCAAGAAACAAAATCAAGTTCCGTAGCATTAAAAAAGAAAGAAAGAAACATTAAACAATAAAGAAGTAAAGTAAAGAAAAAACAAAGAGGGAGAGAAATTAAAGGGACCTGCAAATCTCTAAGTAAAAACGTATACCACTACATTTACTTACAATGCATTAATCCTTAAATTTGTAAGGTAACGTCTCAAACCTTCACAAAAGAGACTGCATGATCTTCATTTCATTCTCCTCTAACTAATATGCCATGAATAATGACAAATTTGTTCTCTAATTAGTAACGTTGCTAAAAGATAAAAGAGTGCATTGAGCAAAAAGCTTTAAATTATTATATTTTCTTCAGGAAAATCCAAAAAAAAAGACAAAAATAATGATCCAACCAAATTAAAAGTTTGTACAACAATAACACCTTCCATAACAGAAGGGTCGAAAAAGGGGCAAAAGCTTCAGCAATTCAGTATTCAAACATATCATGTGTTTCTGGAAATCTTAACCAAGTTTAGTAGATTGATAAGAAAATTAAACTCAATCCTAAAGCGACAAACTGATTAAAAAGTTTAGTAAAGAATTATACAGAGAAATTGTATTGGTCAAAATCTGATCGCTCCAGTCGGCCTGACCAAGATCCCGTCTAAGCGACGAGATAGTGAAGGACGACACGGTTTGCTCCGAAACCCTGTACTTACAATGCCCGCCGTAATAGAGAATGACACTCGGGAAACGACGAAAGTGGACGTCGTGCTAGTTTGTATTAACCCGTAATGAGAATTCCATAACTATATATAGGGGATGAGTCTCTCAAGAAAGGGGGGCTTTTCTCTCTCTCTGGCTTCTCCTCTATAATCTTCTTTGAAAGAGGAGCCTTCCCATGGAATACAAAAATGAATGATCTTCATCGATTAATGAATGAAGAAATTTAAAATATCAATGAGATTGATCTATTCCTATTTAATTTTATGCATTATCCTTCGATTCGTTTATAGATCTGGAGGTTATTAGTCTTAACTAAGATTTGCCCCATTATTTTCTTTAATTGATTTGTTCAAAAAGGTTTCAATATCTTTTGAGTCAAACAATTTGGCACCGTCTGTGGGGATTTCTTAGTGAAAACCTCCTAGTCTCCTCTAGATAGAAAACCAGAAGCACGATCACCCACCGAGAGGAATAGTAAGTGAATCCCACATGCCAGCCTAGATCATGATGCTATATACAAGCAAAAGTTGCAACCAACATCATCCCCCGCATGCCGAGCATCACATGGACCAGTCAAAACAAGCCTGGCCCGCAGTGAACCAAGGCACAAAAAGGAAGGGAAGCAGGACCGAATACGGTTACCAAACTCGGAAAACACCATCATCGTCAACCATTGGAACGCCAAGCAGAGCAAGTAACGCCATCGATCCACCTTCGTTCACCAACTCATCAGATCGGGATAAGGAGGATATCATCCTAACCCACCTTTTGTTATTTCCTAAACAAGAACGTAAGCGCAACATGGGCAAGAAAGCAAAGAAACATCCCAACTGAAGTATAGGAAATTATCACGGAACCACTGAAATATCGTCCACCAGACAAACCCACCGCCTCGGAAGCAATACCCTTCAAACGATACCTTATCTCCCTCACTCAAAAGGTGTCCCAAGAAAGCCTCCCTAGGGACTTAAACATCAGGCCGACAAGGAGGAACCCTCCCCCAAGGTCAAAGCATAATTCATCATCCCACCCGCCAATTCGACATCCGAAAATCGGAGAACGAAAAGGTTAGATGGGAAAACTCCAATATGTATGAAACGAGTGTGAGCTAAGCAGCAGCATTTCCTGTTCTCCGATATCACGCTCCCCGATGCAAGTAAAATTAAACTGGCTGGGACTCGTCCTCGAAGTCCCTACAGGAGGAGTGATTCGCCAATCCACACGATGTCCCGAAATGACTAACAACGAGGCCGAGTATGAAGCTGTGATTGCAGGATTGAAATAATCCCTAAAATATGGCGCTCGATGACTCGTCTTACATTGTGACTCCCAATTCGCGATGAATCAAGTCACTAGGACTTTCCAAATCAAAGAACCTAGACTACAAAAATACCAGTCAAAAATCCACAAACTACTACCGAAATTCGATGAATGCCGCCTCGACCAGACACCCAGGCGCAGAATGCCGAAGCAGACGACCTCGCCAAATTAGCGGCAGCCACCAGAAATATCAATAAAGAAAATATGGTCACCCTCATCCATTCCTTGATAGACCAGGTCGAGGTACATTCTATAAATCTGCCTTGGGACTGGTGCAATCATGTCGTGACTTATTTGCAGGAAGGAACGCTCCAGCAAGATAAGAAGGAAGACAAAAAGCTCCGAATACAGGCAGATACAGCCTCGTGAATCACGATCTTTACGAAAGGACGTTCGGTAGCCCCCTAGCCAAATTTCTTGGACCAAACCAAATGAGGAGGGTATTAGAAGAAGTACACGAGAGGCACTGTGGTGCTCAAATGGGAAACCATGCCCTCATCGGATGCCTCACCTGTGCGGGACACTACTGACCCACTATGAAAAAAGAAGTTGTAGACTATGTTAGAAATTGCTAACAATGTATATTGCAGGACAATTGCTATACCCCGTCACTTCGCCATGACCATTCATAAAATGGGGGATGGATATTATCGGACCCCTTCAAGTAGGGCGAGGTATAGTACGCTCCTTTTTGGTTTTAACTGACTATTTATCTAAATGGGTGGAAGCAGGTGCATACACTCAAATGCGTGAGCAAGAAGTTATCGCCTTCATGTGGAAAAATATAATATGCCGCTTTGGCATTCCCAAAGAAATCCGCTTTGGAAAATTTTGCCCATCTCAAATACTTCCACTTCTGAAAGGAGGTGCCTCCTAAATCGTACTCTTTCTCCCTCACCCGAGTTTTGTCCCTATCAGGTTCTCTGTGAGATTTTTGATGAGGAGACAAGGAAAATGTCTTATGTCCAAAGTGTTATTCATCACCCCGCCCATCAACACAGTCTCGGGGCCGAGTAATGAAGGGACTGGGTATAGATAGCCAAATATCCATTGTATATACAAATTCAACACATGTTTCCTACAAGAATATAATCAAAAAATGTATGAACAAAATTAGCATCCACGATAATCCAACAAATCTCCAATGTATGAATGAAACTAGCATCCACGATACTCCAGCAAACAGAATAGAGCGCCATACTTACAACGGGATACTGCTTCGACGCCATCTCGAAAGTAACGTCCCAATGGCTAAGGCCACCGACAAAGATACGAGTTTGACTTCGATCGCATAATGACGGGTCAATATTTTAACGAAAGATAGAATTAATACCCTTTAAGGCCAAGGGCCACTGCCAAAAAGAAGAGTTCAACTTCGCTCAAACAACGACGGGATACTGCTTCAATGCCAGCTCAAAAGTAACGTCCCAATGGCTAAGGCCACCGACAAAGATACGAGTTCGACTTTGATCGAACAACGACGGGCTAATATTTTGACAAAAGATCAAAATACCTTTAAGGCCAAGGGCCTCCGCCAAAAAGACGAGTTCAACTTTGATCGAACAATGACGGGTCAATATTTCGACGAAAGATTGAAATAATACCCTTTAAGGCCAAGAACATCCGCTAAAAAGACGAGTTCGACTTCGATCGAACAACGACGGGTTATATTTCGACGAAAGATCAAAATAACACCCTTTAAAGCCAAGGGCCTCCGCCAAAGATGAGTTCAACTTCGATTGAACGACGACGGGCTAATATTTCGACGAAAGATCGAAGTAACACCCTTTAAGGCCAAAGGCCTCCGCCAAAAAGAAGAGTTCGACTTCGCTCAAACAACGACAGGATACTGTTTCGATGCTAACACAAAAGTAATGTCCCAATGTCTAAGGCCACCGACAAAGATACGAGTTCGACTTCGATCAAACAACGACAGGCTAATATTTCGACGAAAGATCGAAATACCTTTAAGGCCAAGGGCCTCCGCCAAAAAGATGAGTTCAACTTCGATCGAACAATAACGGGTTAATATTTCAATGAAAGATCGCAATAACACCATTTAAGACCAAGGGCCTTCTCCTAAAAGAAGAGTTCGACTTTGATTGAACAATGACGGACCAATAGTTCGACAAGAATTCAAAATAATGCCCCTAAGACCGTAAGCCATAGCTGAAGATAACTGCGACTCGCGACGGAACAATACCTTGATATAAGCTCCAAAATAAAATCCCTACGGCTAAGGCCGCTATTAGAAAGAGAATCCGATACCATTCGGACGTTGATAGATTAGCACCTCGGTACGAGGTGAAAAACACTGTCCCATCAGATAAAGCAGTCATCAAGGCTCCACTCAAACCGAGCGACCTTGAAGTTCCCTAAGAAGCGGGAGGTCAACATGCAGAAATCTACTTTGCATCAACATTATGAAAATCAAAATAGGAAAAAGGGTGCGGAAGGCGTATAATAATGAAAAATCCTCTTCATACAAAGCCATTGCGCAAACAATAGCAAACTACCTACAGCTAAAATCAACGGAGTCTAAGAAAGGAACAACAAACAACAATAAATAAATACAAAAAAAAGAAACAAAGATAGCAACTCTTTCACTCGACACCATCCCCAGGAGATCCTCCCTCATCACCCGCACCCTCATCAGCTTCCGGCGTTGTAGAGTCATACCACAGTTTACACGAGCCTCTCGTGCCTTCACCCGTGCTCCTTCATATGCGGCCTCAGTAACTTTACCCGCCTCTCACAAACTCTTGTAGATATCCCGCTGGGCTTCGGCATGAACCCAAAGCTCATGCAAATGACGAGAAGCAGCGGCAAATGAAGATTTGACTTGAGCCAATAGTTGTTCCTTGTCGGCCCCAAGAGCAGCGACCCGGTCTGCTAGGGTCAATGCATCTCGGTCGATCTCGCCAATGCGCTCCTCAAGCCTCGCTTCCCTCAACGTGGTCGTCTCCCTCTCCAATTCCTGCTCGGATTGGAGGACGCGGATGGTGTTCTCTAAAGCTGCAGCCCTCGCTAGAATCGATGACCAAGCAATCTCGATATTTTCCAAACATGCAACTTTTCTCTCCAACTCGGTCAAGTTACCCATCCACTCCGCGCTCATCGCCTCGACACTGATAAGGTTCCGATCCATCTCTGATTACATAGACCTCAACTTCTCCTGAAGATGTTCGCACTCTGCAGCAACCCCTTTACCCAACTCAAGCTCTTCATCCTTGGCATGAAGTTGCTCCTCGAGTACACTACTCCTGTGGATAGCCTCCATTTGTTGCTGGTCCCTCTTCTCCAACTCCTCGCCGAGAGATCGAGCATCAGGTTTCGCCCTCAGCCGTTCGTGCATCTCGCGGCATTTATTGAAATAGTGCCGATATTTCCCCAGCATCCTCAGGAAAATGTTAGCCGAGTATCAGCTCTACGGGCACTCTCAATCTCCACCATGTACGTCTGGAAAACAAAAAAACAGGCTAAGGCCGAATCGGCAAGAAAAATGAAAGGAACATAAAAGGAAAGCGAAATGTACCCTCAAGCTCATAGAGACCACTTCGTGCATCAAATCAATATCGGGAATGTTCCGGAGAGCCTCGCTCTCAGCGGCAGATGAAAAGAGGTCAAACTGTGGCACCAGGTCCTCCGTATCTCCCAAAAGGTTGATGTCCGACGGAATCTCTAGAATACGGGACGACCCTCCCGCCTGAACCACCGAATGGGTAAGACCCTCTTCAAACATCCTAACATCATCAAGATCATGATTAGACTCGGATTCGTAGTCGTCGACTATGACACCCTTTCCCCTTCCTGCGGCCGAGGAAGAAGCACGACCAGGTATTGAGGACGAAGGTCTGTCCAAAGTAATAGCTACAGCCTCAGAAGTCTGACCCCCCGCCACGGCCGGTGGCAGGTCAATCACAGCGGTAGGAACATTCGTCGATGGGGCGTACATAGCAACTGGCACCGCCTTTGTAGCATCAACCCCCACTTTACATCCCGTCAAGGAAAGGTCTTCTTTTAAATATATCACAGTTGAAGGAGCTATTTCAAACTCCACTCGCCACCTTTTCGATGACTCCTCCCTTTCCTCGGCACGGGGAGATTTCCTCACTAGGGAGGCGACAAGAGCTGACCTCTCGAGTCGAGTAGTGACCTCCGCGTATGCGGCTGTAGCCGTAGATTCGACTGAAGTGGCCCTCGGTGAAGGGCCGACAGTAGACGCCGACGTTGGACCAGCGGACGAGGCAGGTTGACGGAAAGCTGATGGAGGAGCCTTTGCTCTCTGCACTCTTCCTGGCATCGACAAAATCACATAAGAAACCAAGTAAAAAGAGAAGGAGGAGGAGTAGCGAACAAAGACAATATTACTCACCAGTAAGGGCTTGCGTCCATATTTCTCATAGAAAGACGACCATGTATGGACACCCACCGTATGAGGAAGGACGTCGCTCACCCATTTGCGGATACCATCAACGGGTGCAGGAGGTAGCTTCGCGGCTGTTGAAATACAATTTAGTATTACCCAAATAAAAAGCGGTCAAACATTATTCTAGCAAAAGGCATAGAAACTTACGGGCGAAGTTTCATTTCTCAGGGAACCCCGAAGGATTCGCCATGAGGTGTTCGGCCCGCACATAAAAGTAATTCTCGTAGAAGCGACGGTTGGCTCTATCGTCCATCTTCACCACCAGACTCTTTGACCCTCGGTGGCGTATGTGAATCATTATGCCACGAATGAGTTGAGGGGCAAAAATATTGAGCATATGCCCCAAAGTGATCTCATGACCAGCAAGCTCAGCAAACTTGAGCAGCATAAGGAATAATTTATATAGGTATGATGAAAGCTATACTGGGCATACCTCATAAAATCAGCAGAAATCTACCACCACAGGAGGGAAAGGAAGCGTGTATCCGACAATAAAGGGGTAGGCATGGAACACGCAATATCCTGGGTGGTCAAAATGGACTATGTCGTCCCCCACCGCCGGCAGTATTTCAACATGGCGAGGGATCCCCCACCTAGCCTTCAATTTTGCGATTCCCTCCTCAGTTATGACGGATGGAGCAGGTTCCGGCTTCTCCCCGGCGGGCTGTGAAAATCACTCCATGCTTTTCTAGGGCAAGGCAAGATTTCAGCCACCGATGGGACCTCCTCATCCTTTACCACTTTTGCTCCTCCAGTGGCCATAACATCATTTTTCGGCGCCGGAGTTGTGGCAGAAAGATCAGTGCGAGAAGAATCGCCAGCCATTTGAATCGATTTGATAGAGCAAGAGGATAAAGAAATGGAGAGACGAAAATTTCTGGCCAACTAAAGGAAATCAAAAATCCGAAGTATCGGGAGGAAAGAGGATTCATAAAGTTTTCTTAAGTGAAGGCAAAAAATGTGTCAAATCGAATGGTGCAGTCCTATTTATAAGAGATATAAATTTTTCGAGCACGAAATCCAAGAGTCGTCAATTGAAGTTGATAGGGCATAAAACGGTTCAACCCCTAGGAACGTGTGTCATAATGGCAGGTAACCATAAATGACGCTTCAAGACAAATGATGTTCAGGTTCCGAAATAACTGAAACGGTTCGAGGATATCGAAAAGATGTCGTCATATTGCTAGAATCTAAAGACCATACCTAAAGGGTAGGTGATCAGATTTCTCCTAGATATGTAACAATCATAAATCCGCCTACCAGGCCCGACAAGAGGTGACCCCGGTAGACGGAGGGACTAACTGTATTGGTCAAAATCTGATCGCTGCAGTCGGCCTGACCAAGATTCCGTCTAAGCGACAAGATAGTGAAGGAATACACGGTTTGCTCCGAAACCCCGTACTTACAATGCTCGCCGTAACAGAGAATGACACTCAGGGAATGATAAAAGCGGACGTCGTGTGAGTTTGTATTGACCCTTAGTGAGAATTCCATAACTATGTATAGGGAAGGAGTCTCAAGAAAGGGGGGGCTTTTTTCTCTCTCTGGCTTCTCCTCTGTAATCTTCTTAGAAAGAGGAGCCTTCCCATGGAAAGACAAAAATGAATGATCTTCATCGATTAATGAATGAAGAAATGTAAAATATCAATGAGATTGATCTAAACCTGTTTCATTTTATGCAGTATTCTCCGATTCGTTTATAGATTTGGAGGTTATTAGCCTTGACTAAGATTTGCCCCTTCATTTTCTTTGATTAATTTGTTCAAAAATATTTTAATATCTTTTGAGTCAAACAAAATTCTCACTATGGGTGTACATGAGGCAGTTTGGTTCGGTTTTTTATTAAACCAAAATCAAACCAATTATGTCGGTTTACTAAATTCATAATCAAATCAAACCAACATAAATTCAATTTTTTCGGTTTCGGTTTTAGTCGGTTTTAGTCGGTTTTCCGGTTTTTTTTCGATTTTCCTTTTTAGTTATATTATTCTTGAAAAAGAGATCAAATAATCACCAATTATCCGCATGATTACTATTTTTCTTAATAATATATGAGATATACCAATTATTCATATAAATCATAATTCCAAGACCTTCCATAATAGAAAATGACAACAAACATGTGACAAAGCAAAGCACTGTAAACACCTCAATACTAAAATAATCACCAATTATGTGAGCAAAATGACAAGCAGGAAGCTCGTGTAATGTGGGGGAATGGTTTCCAATATTTGGGGTTCTTTGATTTTGGAATTGGAACACAGGGAAGATATGGAATAATCTACTTTATTATATTTTGTCTTGTTGAGTTTTAGTTTGGGCTTGATATTTAGGTCATGCAGATAGAATCTACTTAGTGGATAGTGAATTTACAAGCCCACAAATAAATAATATCTCAAGATATTGAAAACTATAAAATAGTTTAGAAAATACTTGCAAATTAGATTTTAATGATTATTTTTTATGTATAAAACTTTTAAAATTTATTTATATATAACGTCAGTTTGGTTTAGATTCGATTTGACTTATTTTTTGTTTATGCCAAACCAAACCAAGTGATCGGTTTTTTATTTTCTAACACCAAGCCAACCAAATCAAACCACAAATCGATTTTTTTCTTTGGCTTGACTTGGTTCGTCTGTTCGGTTTGTCTTCTACACCCCTAATTCTCACCATGCATGAATGACGATGGCTGTGATGATAAAAGATTAGAATTTGTAAACTCCTCCCCGTGAGGTGATAAAATGTTTACACGGTAGTCGTCATTGAAGGAAAATTATTTAGAGAATTAATAATAGAGACTTTTGGACTTTCTAAACTGAAAAAAAGTTAAGTGGAAAGATGAGTAACGGTGTAATTAAGAGAATATAATTAAGAAGTGACTTTTGAATATTTTAATATATCACATAAATAGAGGAAAATGGAAAAATGTCAAAAATTGAGGAAAAAGATAAATGTGATTTTTGGTCAAAAGACCTGCCACCTCACTTTTCTATTGCTGAGATACTATTGTATCTATAAAAAGGTTCATTCATGAACCCAAGGAAGACACTTTGAAATGAAGAAAGAAACGCTCCTTTTTAATATTATCATTCTTTTCTATTATTAATCTTAATTACATTACATTATTCTTGTTCTATTACTTTTATTTCGTAACAAAATATGTATTATTACATATTACTGGTAGAAAAATTTAAAGTGGCCAAAAAGGACAACTTTCCGGAAATAGAAATTAAAAAAAAAAAAAAAATTGAAACAGGAACTGTGCAAACAGCAAGGCAAAATTGAGGTGGAAGAGAATCATATTTTAAGAACAATAATATGGAAGAGCAGCTGAAGACGATTCTAACGGAAGCATTTGGCGAGTCATCAGACAGCGAAGGCGAAGAACAACAACAACTTGTCCATACTCTCTGTGTAGAGAATCGGGATAATGGAAAAGCCCTAACCGGGTCAGTGTTTGGAGAAAGTCATGACTGGGAAAAAATCAGTGAAATTGATGGTCTCTGGTTGTGCAAAGACTTCCTATCTCCTGATCAACAATCAAGGTTGTTATCATCAATCCAAAAAGGTAGTAATATTTAAGGCGTATTATGTGGGTCCAACTGAATCTATTACTCCTATTTTACATCAAAGCTCTTACTTTTGCTTCTTGACTCTATGGTGGCTGCAGAAGAATGGTTTGCTCAATCCTCAAGCAATCAGGTCTTGTTGGATCCTCAAACCTTTACCGCATTCTTTTCTAGTACACTTATTCCCTTTAATTAAGTGTGATTTAAAAGCTTACTCATGTCTCATTTGGCTGAAGGATATGGTGACTCACTATTGCTATTTCCAAGTTAAATCTTTAATTTTCATACTTGTGTGCTTGAATTGTGTAGAAAATGACCCTTTATGTTTCATTTGAAATAAGATGTTTCCTGTGATTTTATGTAAAAATGTGAACTTTTATAGTGTCCCTAAATCTTAAGTTGAGAATTTATACCACTGCTACTCAAGGGAGAAGAAACATGTCTGTTATTGTATTTGGGGGTAAATCAGCTGTACTGAAGGGGAGTCTTAGAGCAAAGGTGAAGTTATCTCTTTATAGGTTACCGGTTCGAGCTGTAAAAGGAACTATTAATGATTGCATTAGGATATACTGTCTACATCACACCCTAAGGGGTGCGATCCTTCTCCAGACACTGCATGAATGTGAGATGCTTTGTGTATTGGGTTGCACTTTTTTTTATGACACTTCTCTCTGAAGTTAGTGAATGGATGCACAAGTCAGTACAAGTGGTGAATTGGTAGGTTATTTCTACCATGTGCATCAAACCAATTCTTTCATTCGAAATTCAAAAACTTTACTCTCCATTCTCCATGTAATAATAGTTCTTCAAAGTAATATCATTCTATTTTTAGTCGAAAAACAAATAAAAAATAGAAAAATACTACAAAGCATATCTGGCATGTAGTTGAACTATGAAAAAGTTTGTCCTCCAGTTATCTCTGAGAAGGACAAAGACCAGAAGGTTCTGTTTAACACTTTCTTTTCCTTTGATTATGTGACTAAGTTAAAAAAAATTCAACCAACAATGGATTTTTGCATTTCTCTTAATGGTTTCACACTGTTCGACTATTTTAACCTAGAGTCATTTATCGATGCACTTGATCACATGTATTTTCCTCCCCTGCAGGCTATGAGATTTGGTGACCTACCAGGGTGGGCAGTTGAGCTCTCCAGCTCTATCCATGAGGTGATTCTTTTTGATAATTGTGTTGCAGAGTTGGAGAACTGTGAAAAGGACAAGGAAGCGTGTATCTTTCCACAACATCTGTTATGGAGGAAACCTCTATTTGATCAACTTATAGTTAACATGTATCGACCAGGTGAGGTGCGGTTTTGTCCTTTCATTGAACTGTTTTTTCATCGATCAGTGTTTTACCACAGTAACATTATGCAGCTAAAAGGCTAACTGTTCAACTAGTGAAACCATCAAGTTAGATGATGCAGTATAATATGCTAACAAAAAGGATCAACGCATTAAATATTGTTACAAATCTTAGTAATTGGTGTAAATTCCCTAGATGTTGTATTATGATTTTGTGGTACTATGTGCAGTCTACCAAATGCATGCTTGACGGTTAAGAGTCGCTCCTTGGACATCCCATAAAATTGGAACGATACAGAGAAGACTAGTATATGGGCCCTTGCTCAAGGATACAACAACAACAAACCAGTGTTTTTCCGTACTGTGGGATCTGGGGAGGATAATGTGTGCACAGACTTTATCGCTGCCTTGTGAAGGTAGAGAGGTTGTTTCCGGAAAACCCTCGACTCAAGAAAACATTTTTTCAACAGTTTTGGAAAAGAAAAACAAGAACAGTAATAATACGACAACCGAAGCAAGGTTAAGAATATGTAATAATAGAAAACGAAGAATAAAATTAATACAAGAATGGAATGATGGTGCATATACGGTTTCCCAAACTCGATTACCTACTAATCTTCTACCCTTATCATCGACATCCAGATCCTTGTATCTAGTGTCATGTTCTTGGTAAGCTGAAAATATGTCATGTCTTGTCTAATCATTTCTCACCAATACTTCTTTGGCCTTCTCCTACCTCTCCTTAGACCCACAATCCCTCCCTCGTTGCGCAAGGATGACATGCACAAATCGAGAAATGCGTGCTAGATGGTTAAGAAGTATAAACAGGGTTCTGGTTTATGAAGTGAAGCTTATTAGTATGATATAGATTCTCGTAGCATTGAACTAAGTCGATCAAAGAAATTGAATAAATATCTAGTAGAGGAGAGCTTTCCTACACTAGTATTCTGAAATACTGGAATTTGTTTCTCAAAGTCTAGTCAATCAGATTTCAGCCATAGCACTTATATGACCGTACAGACAGAAGTTTGTGTAATGATTGAACAACTTTGATCTGTTCCCAGGCAAAAGAATAATGGACTATGAAGCTGGAAACTTTTAGGATAAGCCTCTCTGCTGTGGATATGCTATAAGTAACACGAGCTGGTATTAACATCTAGGCTTAGCTGCTATTAAAACATCATCTTTCCTTTCAGTCTTCCCAAATGGTAATATTTTTTTCTTTTCTGGGCAAAGGACTAACATTCTCATATAGTGCGCAGTCTTTTTAATCTTAATCTCCTTACCAGTGCCTTTTAATTTTCTTTTATACTGGACAGTGATATCATGATTTTTCTCTTTTTCTTCTATTTGAGTCAAAATATTACTGCAAATACTGGAGTGATTTTTATTAGCAGATTCGAACTGTATTGGATTTTAGATCGATAAGTAATGTTAATTAAGCATGATTTTCTCGTCAACAGCTTTGACCACATTGGATTTTAGATTGATAGTCTTAGTTGATTTAGCATCACCAGTTAAATCTGGGAGGTGCGTTTCTCATTTTAGTGATATCCTGGTAATGAAATGCCATTGCTTTATAACAGGGTATCTGTCCACATGTTGATCTAATGCGCTTTGAGGATGGAATTGCTTTCGTATCTCTGGAGTCATCCTGCGTGATGCATTTTACTCGAGTCACATGCAGAGACCAAGATCCACCAAAAAAAGTACCTTTGCTCTTGATCCCAGGATGTCTTATTTTGATGTGGGGAGAAGCACGCTACCTTTGGAAGCATGAGATAAACCGAAAGCCTGGGTTTCAAAAATGGGAAGGCCAAGAGATTGATCAGAAGAGGAGAATTTCTGTGACACTTAGGAAGCTCTGCCACACGGACTAGAATTTAGTGCTATGAAACCGTTGCTCAAAGTCATTTTCTTGCTCGGGCCTGTGCTTGGGAGATGATTTAAGTTCCCTGTTCTGATAATTGTTCCTCAACCACTACACATTTTAGTGCCAAGGCAATAGCTCAGGCTATATATTTGTCTTGCTTTTAAGGTTCTGATATGATGATAGAACATGAATTAACAAGCATTTTCTATGGTTACTGTCTCTGTACATTGTACTTGGGAACGCCTCTCCCGTTTTTAGATATTGGACATGTTCTACAAGGTTTAAGTTCCTGGTACCAGGTAAGGATCATGCTTGAAACTTAAAAGGCTCGAGTTCTCCCAGGAAAATTCCAGTATTTGCTTTTGTTCCCAAGTTAAGATGTTTCTGCAAAACATTCTTACATCCTTACTCCACTGAGACTAATTTCCCCCCGCGCTTCATGAATTAATGCTATCTCTATTTCTCTCTTTTTTTACCCTTAATTAGTAGTCGTACCCGCGCGATGCGCGGTCAATATTAATATAATATTAATTAAAGTAAATTATGATCAGGCTTGTATGATCCTATTAGATCGTATTGCTTTAATAAAATTCAATTGTCATCTTGTTTGTCGATACGATATACCCAATAATGAAATCTCTATTAAATCAAATGTACTTATATAGTCAGTGAATAACTTTTTTGTTCTGTTTTTCTTTATTATATTAAACAATATTTAGTATTCGCTTTCTTTTTGTAATATATGAGAAGATATATAATTTATTACTATTAAAATATTTTTTTTATTTTAAAGTTTATTTTGTTGTTCTTAATAATATTATTTAAATTTTAGTGAATAAAATCTATGTTAAATTAATGGAACTTATACAGGCAGCATAACGTTTTTGTTATGTATTTTTCTTTATTAGATCTTCCAATATTTAATACTATTACATTGTTAATAGAAAGTTTCATTTGCATATAACGATATTTAATATTTTTCTCTGAAGTTTTTTTTATTTCTTTATTTTCGTTTTTTTATTTTCAAATAATTTTAAAACTCCAATTTAAAACTACTCCTCAATTTGAATTGGTAATTTACTATTTTTTTAATTTTGTTTTTTATATTAAAAGTATTTTAAAACTCCAACTTGAAACTACTCTCCGATTTGAATGGGTAATTTTTTCTCTTTTTTTTCATTTTTTATAGTTTTTTTTTCTGCTTTTTTATTTTAAAATAATTTAAAAACTGCAACTTAAAATCACTCCCTACCAATTTGAATGGATAGTTATTTTTTTTTATATATTTATATATTTGTTTTTTTATTATAGATAATTATAAAATATCTATTTTTATTTTAAAATTATTTTAAAACTCCAACTTAAAACTACTCTCCGATTTGAATGGATAGTTTTTCTTCTCTTTTTTCGTTTTTTATAGATTTTTTTTTGCTTTTTTATTTTAAAATAATTTAAAAACTCCAACTTGAAATTACTCCCACCCAATTTGAATGGGTAGTTATTTTTTTATATATTTATATTTTCGTTTTTTATATAATTAATCATAAAATATCTATATTTATTAATTCAAATAAAGTAACAAATTTATATATATATATATATATATATATATATATATATTCAAATATACGGTAGTTTTTATTTTTTATATATATATATAAATTTTAAAAAAAAATCAATAACTAATTATTAATTAAATAATTATTAATTAAATAACTAATTTAGTAACTAATTATGTTATGTTGCTTTTTCTTAGACTGGCACTTGCTTTTTCCTCTCATTTTAGCAATATATAGATTAAAATAAAAATAAAAAAGGAGCTAAATGCCTCGTACTGCGAATAAAATAGAATAACTCATCAATCAAACAAGGAGAACATATCACAAAATTACTGCGACTAGTTAGAGCACGATCTCTGCCAGGAAAATTAAGATCTTTCATTCCATGCATCTTAGGATGTAAAATATAAAGCAGCAAATACAGAATACAAGTACATCTAAATTACAGTACAGTACATTACATTACAGGAAAAAGAACAAGTGCGTATAGCATCTACATGATTCCTAGTGGTATACAAGCTTAAGATTTGCGAGACTCAGAAGCACAGCCCATCCAAGGCATGGTTTTACCAGATCCCCTGCTATAGGATTCACGCTTTTAAAAGCCCTAGCACAAGCAATCAACACTCCAAACAAAGCCATGCACAAAACCAACCCTATCTTAGTAGCTCCAACCTTAAACACCACAGGATCCCAAGCCAAACCTAACCCCAATTGGCTTAAGTACAAGAGCATAGCCATAGGCTGACGATGAAATCCACCGTCAGCCCAAACAAGCCAAGCAGAAAGGCCCATCAGAAAAGCAGAACCCAAACAAGCTAAGTGCAAAGCCCACAAACGAGGGATCCAAAAGGGTTTCTCCATTGAAACGTACTGGTAACTGGACCCAAAGAAAGAGATGTCTAAAAGGGTTAATAGCAAAGGTAAGGTCAAGGCGATTCCCAAAGATTTTAGGCCACGTTTGGCTTTCTGTCTTCTTGTTGTTTTGCTGCTTCTTTCCATTTCTCTATCTTTCTGTTCTGCTGTTTGGACAACTTCCTTTTCTTCTTCTTGTCCTCCTTTGGTAATTCTGTGTTTCACCTCCATGTTATCCGATTATAGCGTTTACTATTGAGAAGAGAGTGCAAGGTAGAAGGAACTAGACTCGGGAACAAGAAGGGTCCAGAGAAATTTCAGGTGATGGAATGATATATTGAAAGAAGGCAGATCCACAGTATTTATATCCAGTCGTGTAACCTTTTATATATGAAATTTTTTCATTTTTTATTTTTAAAACTTATACTGCTTACTAGCTGATTAAAAATAGTTAAATAAATACTAACGTATTAATGTCAGAGTTGAATTTGTAAATTAATAGGCTGTTATTATTTAAACTGAAATGTTGATATTGATGATAAAAGAAGTTTGTGTATAGCAAGATGAACGCTAGCAGCATTAGGAAAAGAGGACAGATGGCCGAAATAAGTGATGAAGAGTGGAAAGAAGCCGTACACGTGGTGAGAAGTCAGTGCCAACAGTGATTGCTACAGTTATCGTCTTTCTAGCTATCAAAACAATTAAACTTCTGGTCAAAGGAACAACACAATGGCGTACCTATCATTTGTTTCGCTATGGTGCCGACTCCGATCCAGATGTTGCACGCTGCTTGGAACCAGTGGCCACTAACACGCATGCATGTAGGCCATGATTTACTTTTTTGTTTTTTTTTTTTACAATTTATACTAATTATATATTGTTAATATGCATATTATATGTATAATTATACTATTTAACACTAGTAAAACACTAAAAGATGCCCATGCTGAGCATGGACCCAAGATATTACATGCGAGAATTTTTTTTTATATTTTTTTTATTTTGTCTTTGCGTTAAATAATTAATTTATTAAGAGAGCATTATTTGTATCATTTAATTTATTGCCCATGAGATACTAGAGTGCATGATAGGTTAATTTATTGTGATGATCCAAACGGTCATCACTTGTTTTAAATTAAATTTTATGTCTTCGAGGCCTTGAAAATCTCATTTAGAGTCGCCTCGATTTGCGTATGCAGTCCAGGCGCGTAGCCGGAAAGCTTAAATATGAAAATTTGTAAAAAATGATGAGTTTTGATTATAATATGACTTAATTTGACTTCGGTCAACATTTTGGGTAAACGGATCCGGACCCGTGATTCGACAGTCCCGGAGGGTCCGTAGGAAAATACGGGACTTGAGTGTATGCCCGAAATCGAATTCCGAGATCCCAAGCCCGAGAAATGAATTTTTAAGTAAAATTATTTTCTGAAATTGTTTAAGAAAATTGAAATGAAATTTGATTAGAACGTGTTGGTATCGGGCCCGTATTTTGGTTTCGGCGCCCGATACAGGTCTTATATATGATTTAAGATGTTTCTGTAAAATTTGGTGAAAAACGGAAGCCATTTGACGTGATTCGGACTTGAATTGGTAAAGTTGATGTTTTAAGAAGTTTGAGACAAATGCTTTGATTTTGATGTTTAATTTGTTGATAATGATGTTATTTTGGCGATTTGATCGCACGGATAGGTTTGTATGATACTGTTGAGTTAGTATCTATATTTGGTTAGGAACCCCAAGGGCTCGGATGTGTTTCGAATGTGTTTCGGGAGGTTTTGAACTTAAGAAAAATTGCAGAAAAAGCTGTGCAGGTGTTCTGGTATTTCCTTCTATGCGTTCGCGGGATGGCCCTCACGAACGCTGTGTGTAATTGTGCTGAGCGATTTCCTTCTACGCGAATGCGTAGCCCAGGTCGCGAACGCGAGGAAGTGGGGGTCTATACCTTCGCGAACGCGGTCCTTGCCATGCGAACGCGAAGGCCAAATAAGCCTAGGCCGGGGGAGGGGGAGGGTTATTAAACGCGAACGCGACCACAGGGCCGCGAACGCGAGCCGTTTATCGCGAATGCGAAGGTCATTTAAGCTGGCTTAATCGCGAACGCAACAGGCCTATCGCGAACACGATGAAGGCCTGTCCAGTGATTTTAAAACAGAACCAAAACGGGATTTCATAAAAGTTTCACAAACCCTTTCTTCTCCAAAGCTCCTAGGCGATTTTTGAAGCACTTCTTCACCAAAGCTTCTTGGGTAAGTAATATTTAACTTGTGTTCTTCATTTTCCATTAACACCCACTAGAATTCTAGGCCTAAAACATGGAGTTAAGGGTAGAAAATTAGGGATTAGGGTAGAACTAGGGCTTTTTAATTAATGGTGATTTAGACCTCGTTTTGGGGTCTAATTCTGAAAATAATTATATATTTGGGCTCGTGGGTGAATGGGGGATTTGATTGGTCCGAATCTCGTGTTTTGACCAAGTGGGACCGGGATCGGTTTTTCAATTTTTGGGAAGAATGATTGGAAAACTATAATTAAGCATGGGATTCGAATTGTTTAGCATTATTTGATGTTATGAAGTCATTTATGAATAGGTACAATTGATTTGGAGCCGAATTCGAAAGGAAAGACGGCAATTGAGGATTGAGTTGGCCTTGGAATTTCGAGGTAAGTGTCCGGTCTAACCTTAGCTTGAGGGATTAGGAGTTGAGTCATAATTGCTATTTGCTTCTTATTGAGTACGATAGGCATGGTGACGAGTATGTATATGTTGGTGTCGAGCATGACCGTGAGTCTTAAATTGATAGTTGTTGTGTTCTTAAATGACATTTCGGATGCCTTAATTGATGACTCTTGATATTGAATAAAGATTTAATTTATTCTCGTAGATTTTATTTATGCTTGAGTATTGATATTAATTGGACTAAGTAGGAGTTGAGCTAGGATTGGTTATAGCTAGTTCTCCCTTGCCGGGATGGTTGATTTGATATTGTTGTTCCCTTGCTGAGAAATTTTTTGTTTCCTTGCCGGGATTTTATTGTGATATTGTGTTGGATTAAAATGGGAGCGGGTGTTACGCCTACCACAAGTTATTGATGAAATAGGAGCGGGTGTTACGCCTACCACGAGTTATAGTAAAATGGGAGCGGGTGGTACGCCTATCACGAGTTATGATGAAATGGGAGCGGGTGGTACGCCTACCACGAGTTATGATAAAATGGGAGCGGGTGGTATGCCTACCACGAGATTTGATGAAATGGTAGCGGGTGGTACGCCTACCATGAGATATTAGAAACGGGATCGGGTTGTACGCCTGCAACGAGATATGTATCGACAGTGAAATCTGCCTTTATTTTCCTTATCTGTGTTAGAGTTAAATTGTTGATTTTCCTTATTATTTTCTTGAAGTTCTGTATTATCTACTATCCCCGAAGCATGATCCCCTCCCCGGTTTTATCTTGTTTATTTTTGTCTATCTTTTCGTTGTACATATGTAACTGCATAGGTTTATCTAGAGTCTAGTCCTAGCCTCGTCACTATCTCGCCCGGGTTAGGCCAGGCACTTACCAGCACATGGGATCGGTTGTGCTGATACTACACTCTGCACTGTGTGCAGATCCCGGAGCAGCATTTGGTCATCAATAGTAGATCGGGAGTTATCCTTCAGTCCACCGAGACTCCGAGGTATACCTGCTGGCGTCCGCAGGCCAGGTGTCTCTTCTATCAATTTTTATATTCTGTTGTCATTTTTACTCGAGACAGACTATGTTCTTTTCTCTCAAACACTTATTTATAGTAATCCTAGATAGTCCGTGGATGTTGTGACATCAGGTTCTGGTTAGAGGCATGTGTTGGTCTTCAGGATGTTTTTCTGTTTTATATTTATTTAAGACTTCCGCTAATTTCATATTTCGTTATTATTCAATTCTTTATTCCTTGTTAATTTAACTGGTTTAAAAGGAATTAAAAATAAAAGAGTTTAAAGATTCTATGTTTGTGCCTTTCCTAGCTTCTACGAGTAGGCGTCATCATGACTCCCGATGGTGGAAAATCCGGATCGTGATAAGTTGGTATCGGAGCTCTAGGTTATATAGGTCTCACAATTCACGGACAAGCTTAGTAGAGTCTGAGCGATCAATACAGAGACGTCTGTGTTTATTCCCTAGAGGATACAGAGTTAGGAAAAGTTTCAATTTTGTTCTTTCTTGTCGTGCAGTTTGGTTTCTCAATGCTTATTGAATTTCTACTCTGTTCTTTCGCAGATGACGAGAACACGCGCTTCCTCATCTATCGATCAGCATTCCGAGCCCCCAGCAGCTCCCACGAGGGGCAGAGAGCGAGGTCGAGGCCGTGCTAGAGGCCAAGGTAGGGGCAGAGCTCAGCCCAGGGCAGCAACACCCGTAGCGGAGCCTCAGGTTGATTTTGATGATGAGGTTCCAGCCCCAGTAGTTCCGGTGGGCCCAGCTCAGGTCCCAGAGGGGTTTATTGCCACCCCAGTCCTTCAGGATGCTCTCGTCCGTCTAGTGGGCCTTATGGAGAGTGTCACCAGGACATGTTTACTTCCTGTAGCATCAGTCGTCTCTCAGGCTGGAGGAGGAGCCCAGAATCCTACTACTCACACTCCGGAGCAGGTAGCTCCTCATATTCAGACTCCAGCGGCTCAACCAGTTGGAGCAGTACAGCCGGGTGTGGCAGCTCAGATTGGCGATGGTGCAACCATGTCTACCGATGCTTTGTGGAGATTGGACAGGTTCACCAAGCTCTTCATTACCATCTTCAACGGTGCATCTACTAAGGATCCCCAGGACTACCTATACAGCTGCCACGAGGTTCTTCAAAACATAGGGATTGTTGAGACTAATGGGGTTGACTTTGCTACATTTTACTTGTCTGGATCTACCAAGACTTGGTGGAGGGATTATTGCTTAGCTAGACCAGCCGGGTCGCCAGCCTTGACTTGGGAGAAGTTTTCAGTGTTGTTTCTGGAGAAGTTTATCCCCATTACCCAGCAAGAGGCCTATCGGAGGCAGTTCGAGCGTCTTCATCAAGGATCCATGACTGTCACCCAGTACGAGACCAGATTCATAGATTTGGCTCGCCATGCCCTTGTTATAATTCCCATTGAGAGGGAGAGAGTGAGACGGTTTATTGATGGACTCATTCAGCCGATTCGTCTCCAGATGGCTAGAGAGAATGGGAGTGAGATATCCTTCCAAGAGGCGGCCAATGTGGCCCAGAGGATTGAGATGGTATTATCACAGGGGGTGGTCATGGAGCAGACAAGAGGCCCCGTCATTCGGGCAGATTCAGTGGTACCCCACCTGGAGGTAGAGATTCATATGGTAGAGGCCATCCTTCTAGGCCCTTTCAGTTAGCTCTTTAGGTATCTCACGGTGCTTCAGGTAGCCGTGGTCCTCAAATGCAGTATTCTGATCAGTAGTCCTTCAGTGCACTACCAGCACCTATCAATGCACCACCACTTCAGAGTTTCCAGAGTCGTCAGCCCCAGCAGCCGAGGGATTGTTATACTTGTGGCGACACAAGGCATATTGCTAGGTATTGCCCTCGTGCACTAGGTGGCTCTCAGCATCAGAGTTCCCAAGCCATGGTTCAGGCACCAAGTGTTCCACAGCCCGCCCAGCCAGCTAGAGGTGGGGGTAAAGGTGCTAGAGGTGGAGGTAAAGGTACTATAGGTAGAGTCCAGGCCGCTAGAGGTGGAGGCCAGTTAGCAGTAGACCGACCCAGAGATGTGGTTCAGGGTGGTGGGGCCCAGCCTCGATATTATGCTCCTTAGGCCAGGCCCGAGGCTGAGGCTTCAGATGTAGTTATTATAGGTACGGTTTTGATTTGTGATAGAGATGCTTCAGTGTTATTTGATCCAGGGTCTATGTATTTGTATGTATCATCTTATTTTGCACCGTACCTGGTCATGCCTAGAGATTCACTGAGTGTTCCTATTTATGTGTCTACACCGGTGGGTGATTCTATTATGGTCAATTGAGTCCATTGTTCTTGTATTGTGGTGATTGGGGGTGTTGAGACTCGTGTAGACTTATTGCTTTTAGATATGGTTGACTTCGATATTATATTAGGGATGGACTGGTTATCACCTTACCACGCTATCTTGGACTGCCATGCCAAGACTGTGACCTTAGATTTACCGGGTATACCTCATTTAGAGTGGAGAGGTACTCCAAGTCATTCTACCCACAATGTTGTCTCGTATGTGAAGGCTCGACGTATGGTCGAAAAGGGGGTGTTTGGCCTATTTGGCTTATGTTCGCGATTCTGGTGATGAGGTCCCTTTTATTGATTCTGTGCTCATTGTTCGGGAGTTTCTTGAGGTTTTCCCTTCAGACCTGCCGGGTATGCCACCCGACTGGGATATTGACTTTTGCATTGATTTGGCTTCGGGCGCTCAGCCCATTTCTATTTCGCCGTTTCGCATGGCCCCGCTTGAGTTGAAAGAGCTAAAGGAACAGTTGCAGGATTTGCTTGAAAAGGGTTTCATTAGACCCAGTGTTTCGCCTTGGGGTGCGCCAGTGTTATTTGTCAAGAAGAAGGATGGGTCAATGAGAATGTGTATTGATTACCGGCAATTAAACAAGGTAACAATCAAGAATAAGTATCCGATGCCGAGGATTGATGATTTGTTCGATCAGCTTCAGGGTGCCAAGGTATTTTCAAAGATTGACTTGCGATCTGGCTACCATCAGTTGAGGATTAGGGCATCCGATGTCCATAAGACAACTTTCCACACTCAGTACGGGCATTATGAGTTCTTGGTTATGTCATTCGGATTGACAAATGCTCCAGCAGCTTTTATGGACTTGATGAACCACGTGTTCAGGCCTTATTTGGATTCGTTCGTGATAGTCTTCATTGATGATATATTGATATATTCTTGTAGCCAAGAGGAGCACGAGCAACACCTTAGAGTGGTTCTTCAGACTCTGAGGGATAGTCAGTTATATGCCAAGTTCTCTAAGTGTGGGTTTTGGTTGAGTTCAATTGCATTTCTAGGTCATATTGTATCAACAGAGGGTATTCAGGTGGACCTAAAGAAGATTGAGGTAGTCAAGAGCTGGCCTAGACCAGCATCAGCTACAGAGATTCGGAGTTTCTTGGGATTGGCAGGCTACTATTGTCGGTTCGTGGAGGGTTTTCATCTATTGAAGCCCTAATGACCAGATTGACCCAAAAGGGTGCCCAGTTCAAATGGTTGGATGAGTGTGAGGCGAGTTTCTAGAAGCTCAAGATAGCTCTGACTATGGCACCGGTGTTGGTTTTGCCCACAGGTTCAGGGCCTTATACAGTTTATTGTGATGCTTCTGTGTTGGGCTTGGTGCAGTGTTGATGCAGGATGGCAAGGTCATTTCCTATCTTCGTGGAAGTTGAAGATTCATGATAAGAACTATTCAGTTTATGATTTGGAGTTGGCATCCATAGTTCACGCATTGAAGATTTGAAGCATTATCTGTATGGCATGGCATGTGAGGTGTTCACTGATCACAAGAGCCTTCAGTATTTGTTCAAGCAAAAGGAGTTGAATTTGAGGCAGAGGAGGTGGATGGAGTTGTTGAAAGATTATGATCTCACCATTTTATATCATCCGGGAAAGGCCAATATGGTGGTCGATGCTTTGAGTAGAAAGTCAGCCAGTATGGGTAGTCTTGCTTATATTCCGATCGGTGAGAGGCCGCTTGCCTTGGATGTTCAAGCTTTAGCCAATCAGTTCGTGAGACTGGATGTTTCTGAGCCCAGTCGTGTGTTAGCTTGCACGATCGCTCGTTCTTCATTATTGGAGCGTATCTGTGATCGGTAGTATGATGATCACCATTTGTGTGTCCTTAGAGACATGGTGCAGCACGTAGATGCCAAGTAGGTTACCTTAGATGATGATGGAGTTTTGAGATTGCAGGGTTGAGTTTGTGTGCCTAATGTGGATGGGCTCCTAGAGTTGATTTTAAAGGAGGCCCATAGCTCCCGGTACTCTATTCATCCGGGAAACGCGAAGATGTATTAGGATTTGCGGCAGTATTATTGGTGGTATAGAATTAAGAAGGATATCATTGCATATGTGGCTCGGTATTTGAATTGTCAGCAGGTCAAGTACGATTATCAGAGGCATGGTGGTTTATTTCAGAGGATTGAGCTTCCCGAGTGGAAGTGGGAGCGGATCACTATGGACTTCGTCACTGGACTCCCGCAGACTCGGAAGAAGTTTGACGTAGTATGGGTCATTGTTGATAGGCTGACCAAGTCATCACAATTCATTCCTATGGCAGTCTTCTATTCTTCCGAGAGGTTAGCTGAGATCTATATTTGGGAGATTATTCGCCTTCATGGTGTGCCCGTATCAATCATTTCGGACCAGGGTACGCAGTTTACCTCGCGCTTCTGGAGAGCAGTTCAGTGAGAGTTAGGCATACAGGTTGAGTTGAGCATAACATTTCATCCCCAGACGGATGGTAAGTTCGTGCGGACTATTCAGATTTTGGAGGATATGCTCCGACCTTGTTCTATTGACTTTGGGATTCATGGGATCAGGTTGTTTCCTTAGCAAAGTTTGCCTACAATAACAACTACCAGTCGAGTATCCAGATGGCTCCTTATGAGGCTTTATATGGCAGGCGGTGTCGATCTCCAATTGGATGGTTTGAGCCAAGAGAGGCTCGGTTGTGGGATGACCCGGCCAGTCGTCTTAAGTATTAACACCCCGATCCCCTATTAATTGTTTTCCCCAAGTCTATTTATGCTAATTTGAATTGCCAGAATGTTCGGTTTTGAGTTTCAGAGAGTTTTGGGACACTTAGTCCCTAAATGAGAGCTAAGTGTTAGAAAGATGCCCGTAGTCAAAACAGTGTGAAGATGGCCTCGGAATGGAAATTTGATGGTTCCGTTAGCTCTATTAGGTGATTTTGGGGTTGGGAGCGTGTTCGAAATGTGTTTTGGAGGTCCGTAGCTGATTTAGGCTTGAAATGCCGAAGTTTGAATTTTTGAAGTTTTCCGTATGATAGTGAGATTTTGATCTGAGGGTCGGAATGGAATTCCGGAACTTGCAGTATCTCCGTCATGACATTTGGGATGTGCGTGTAAAATTTCAGGTCATTTGAACGAGGTTTGGTAAGGTTTTTGATCGAAAGCGTGTTTTGTTAGAATTTGAAGTTCTTAGGCTTAAATCATTGATTGATTCGAGTTTCCGACGTTGTTTTAGGTGGTTTGAGGATTGGTAAAAGTTTGAATGATGTTACGGGATATGTCTGTATGTTTGGTTGAGGTCCCGTGGGCCTCGGATGTGTTTCGGATGCTCAACCGGGCATTTTGAGTTGGAAAAATATTGCAGATTTTGCCCAGGTCTGTTGTAGGAATTTTCTTCTTCACGATCGCATCCCCTTTCTCGCATTCGCATAGAGTAAATTCGGAGGTGGGCCAATTTCTTATTCGCGATCGCATGAGTTGGTCCGCAATTGCATATCTCTGCCCCTTTTCCTTCTCCGTGATCGCAGTACCTCTTCCACGTTCGCATTGAACAAGTTGAGCTGGTGGCTAAGTGACCAAATCCTTCTACGCGATCGCATGGCCACGTTCGCAATCGCAAGGCCTGTTTCTTCTTCATCTGTGATCGCAAGCCTTAGGCTGCATTCGCATAGACCAAATTTTGAACCTTTACCTGGGCAGTTATAAACATTTCAAAATCTGAGGGTTAGCCATTTTTATCAAAACACAAGCTTGGGAGCTCGGATTTGGGAGAAATTTCGAGGGATTTTCGAGGGCAACGATTGGGTAATGATTCTCTACTCTCTTATGCTTAAAACCCACTAATCTAATCACGAATTCCTCATTAATTTCGGATTTTTGAATGAAAAATGGGTAAAACTTCATAGACCAAGTTATTGAGTTTTAAGTAGGTGTTTGAACTCCAATTTTAGAGATTTTGGTATGGCTAGACTCGTGAGAGTATGAGGGTTCTGAAAGTGTAAAATTTATCCGATTCCGAGATGTTGGCCTGAGGGGCATTTTGGTCATTTTACCTAAATTCGCATCTTGGCTTTAAATGAAATAGTAAAATCAGTTGCTTGAGATGTTATTTACTATATAAAATTGAATTGAATAGATTTGGGCCATTTGGAGTGGGATACTCGTGGCAAAGGCGCGGTTTCTAGTTAATTTTGTGCCGGTTCGCGGTAAGTGGCTTGTCTAACCTTGTGTGGGGGACCTTCCCCTTAGGATATGATATTTGGCAATTTAATACCTTGTACGTGAGGTGACGAGCGCGTACTTGAGCTATGTGTTGAGAAATTCAATTTTACTTTAAATAATTAGACTAAGTTCCTTTTTTTATCTGGTTTATTTTATTTGCAAATTATGGACTCTGTTAGCTAGAAAAGCATGCTTAGTTGTTCTAAATTGCCTATTTGCTCAAGTTGATTTGTTTGCACTACGTGAAACATGTTAGGCTAGAACTACCCGTTGCCTTGTGTTTTTGAGCTTCATTTCGGAATATCTTTGTGTTGTGACTGCGTATTTACATTGGGACTACGGATGTGGGATTCCGGCAACTCCCCCCTTATTTGTTTACTTTGGGACTACGGGTTAGATTCCCGGTAGATCCCCCTGCACATTTACTTTGGGACTACGGGTTAGATTCCCGGTAGATCCCCCTGCACATTTACTTTGGGACTACGGGTTAGATTCCCAGTAGACCCCCCTGTACATTTAATTTGGGACTGCGGGTTAGATTCCTGATAGATCCCCTTGCATAATGATATTTAGACTACGAGACGGTACCCCGGGAGATCCTTCGGATATATTCCTATGATGGACTATGGGACAGTATCCCGAAAGCTCCTTGGACATTTGATGAAAGGGACTACAGGACGGTATCCTGGGAGATCCTCGTTGTTGGTATTGATATTGGGTTATTCTACTCTGTGTTATCTTATTATCTGAATGTTAATTGTTGTTTGGTATAACCTGTCTTACTTCATAGTTGTACCCATTATTTCTGTTTATTTCATACTGTTGCAAGACTTATTATTATTACTGTTCTCAGTAGGGCCCTGACCTTCCTTGTCACTACCTAACCGAGGTTAGGCTTGGCACTTACTGAGTACCGTTATGGTGTACTCATACCCCTTCTGCGCATGTTTTTCACGTGCAAATCCAGGTACTTCATTTCAAGCGTATCACTCTCTAGGCGGAGAGATGTAGCAGAGACTTCGAGGTACATCTGTTGCGTCCGCAGGCCAGGAGTCTCTATCTTATTCTAGCTTAAGCAGTCAGCTTTTCCTTTCATACTTTTGCTTTAGAAATTCTAGAGTTAGAGCCGTGTATTACTTTCCGTTAGCTTGTGTTCTCGTGAGTTTCTGGGTTTTAGGATGATGTTGTAGACTTCCGCGCTATTGGGTTGTATATGCTGAGCGGCATTTATATACAATTTTCTTTTAGTTGTTCAGTTTTAATTAATTATTCTGCAAGCTTTGTTATTTTTCGCATTGTTAGGCTTACCTAGTTATAAGGACTAGGTGCCATCACGACATGTTCACAGAGGGCGAATTGGGGTCGTGACAAGTTGGTATCAGAGCTCTAGGTTCATAGGAGTCATGGAACACAGGCCGATTTACTAGAGTCTCACTGATCGATACGGAGACGTCTATACTTATCTACGAGATGCTATGTAACTGTTAGGAAAATTTCCACTTCATTTGATTTCCTTGTCGTGCGATATTTTGACATCACAAATGATAAACTTTTGTCTTCTATTCTCTTACAGATGGTGAGGACACGCGCTACTTGGGATAATCAGGAACCCACGCCCCCTACTGTAGCCGTCAGAGGCCAAGGGCTGGGGTAGAGGTCGAGGACGTGCACATGGTGCAGCCAGAGCACCTGCGTGAGCTGCCGCCGAGGCACCACCAGCAGATCCAGCCGGAGCCTAGGCACCTGGAACGCCCACTACTGCCACTACTACTCCAGCTCTTCAGGAGACTTTGGCTTAGTTCATGAGTATGTATACCACCTTGGCTAAGGCAGGGTTGCTTCCCCTTGCTGCAGCCATATCCCAAGCCGGGGGAGGAGCACAGTCTCCCACCGTCCACACTCCTGAGCAGCGAGTGCATGTTGAGCAGGCTCCCGAGATTATTCCTGCACTGCCTGCAGTGCCAGTTTAGCCTGAGGACGGGTCAGCTGCTTCAGAGGACGAGTAGCGGAGACTTGAGAGGTTCAAGAAGTATGATCCCCCAGTATTCAGTGGATTAGCATCATACGATGCCTTGGGATTTCTAGAGGAGTGTCACCGTATTCTTCGCACTATGGGTATAGTAGAGTCTAGCGGGGTTTCCTTCACTGCCTTCTAGCTTCGGGGAGCTGCCTATGATTGGTTGCGCACTTATGAGATAGAGAGTCCAACTGAGGTTGCCTCACTGACCTGGATATAGTTCTCAAATATGTTCAGAAGAGAGTTTGTCCCTCAAAGCCTCAAGGACGCATGGCGCGTAGTGTTTGAGCATTTGCGCTAGGGTGCTATGACCGTTTCGGAGTATGCTATCCACTATACCAGGTTGGCCAGGCATGCACCATCCTTGGTTGCTACAGTTTGTGAGAGAGTTCGCAGGTTCATTGAGGGTCTTATTCCACCCATCAGATCTAGCATGGCTCGAGAGTTGGAGATGGACATTTTTTATCAGCAGGTAGTGAGCATTGCTAGAAGGATCGAGGGTATGCTCGCCAGGGAGCGAGGGGAGAGAGAGGCCAAGAGGTCTCGAGAGTCGGGCCACTATTCTAGTGCTCGTACCTAAGCAGCAGGTTGTCATGGCAGAGGTTATGTGGGTCGCCCCATTCATTTAGCTCTTCCAGCAGTCGGCAGTGCTCTAGCTCTGCCTATTCCTCAGGAGCCTTACTATGAACCTCCAATTTCTAGCCCGCCTCCTGCGCGGGGTGCTTCCAGGGGTCAGTCCAGTAGACCTGGCCCTAGTCAGTCACAGCCACCGCGTCCTCCCAGAGCTTGTTTCAAGTTTGGTGATACACGCCATATGGTTATGGACTGCCCCAGACTTCATACGGATGCATCTTCACAGACTACTCAGCCACAGCTTACTTCTCAGTCAGGCCATGGTCACAGCTCCAACTGCTAACCCATCTTCTCGGCCGGCTAGGGGCGGAGTTCGGGGAGATAGAGGTCACCCTCGAGAGAGGGGCCGGGCCAGATATTATGCTATTCCTGCTCATACCAAGGTTGTTGTCTCAGACTCCATCATTACAGGTATTATATTGGTTTGTCACAAAGAAGCATCAGTTCTATTCGATCTGGGCTCTACTTATTCTTATGTGTCTTCTTACTTTGCTTCGCATTTGGGTGTACCTCGGGATTCATTGAGTGCCCCCGTTTATGTTTCTACTCCTGTGGGGGATTCTCTTATTGTGGACCGCATTTATCGGCCGTGTCTGGTTATTATTTGTGGTTTTGAAATCATAGTGGATTTATTGTTACTCGGTATGGTTGATTTTGATATTATCTTGGGCATGAATTGGTTGTCGCCCCATTTTGCTATTCTTGATTGTCACACCAAGATCGTGACGTTGGCTATGCCAGGTGTTTCGCGCTTTGAGTGGAGTGGTGCTTTAGATTACACTCCCAGTAGAGTTATCTTTTTCTTTAAAGCTTAGTGTATGGTTGAGAAGGGGTGTGCCGCGTATTTAGCTTATGTGAGAGATGTCAGTGCTGATACCTCTTCTGTTGATTCAGTCCTAGTAGTTGTGCTATTCCTGCTCATACCAAGGTTGTTGTCTCAGACTCCATCATTACAGGTATTATATTGGTTTGTCACAAAGAAGCATCAGTTCTATTCGATCTGGGCTCTACTTATTCTTATGTGTCTTCTTACTTTGCTTCGCATTTGGGTGTACCTCGGGATTCATTGAGTGCCCCCGTTTATGTTTCTACTCCTGTGGGGGATTCTCTTATTGTGGACCGCATTTATCGGCCGTGTCTGGTTATTATTTGTGGTTTTGAAATCATAGTGGATTTATTGTTACTCGGTATGGTTGATTTTGATATTATCTTGGGCATGAATTGGTTGTCGCCCTATTTTGCTATTCTTGATTGTCACACCAAGACCATGACGCTGGCTATGCCAGGTGTTTCGCGCGTTGAGTGGAGTGGTGCTTTAGATTACACTCCCAGTAGAGTTATCTTTTTCTTTAAAGCTCAGTGTATGGTTGAGAAGGGGTGTGCCGCGTATTTAGCTTATGTGAGAGATATCAGTGCTGATACCTCTTCTGTTGATTCAGTCCTAGTAGTACGTGATAATCCCGATGTGTTTCTAGCTGATCTTCCGGGCATGCCTCCCGATAGAGAGATTGATTTTGGCATTGATCTATTGCAGGGCACTCAGCCCATTTTCATCCCTCCATATCGTATGGCTCCTCCTGAGTTGAAGGAGTTGAAGGATCAGTTGCAGGAATTGCTTGATAAGGGTTTTATTCACCCTAGTGTTTCACCATGGGGTGCTCCTGTCTTGTTTGTGAAGAAGAAGGATGGTTCCATGCGTATGTGTATTGATTATCGCTAGTTGAACAAGGTTACAGTGAAGAACCGTTATCCTTTGCCTCGTATTGATGATCTGTTTGACCAGCTTTAGGGAGCACAGGTGTTTTCTAAGATTGACTTGCGCTCAGGTTACCATCAGTTGAAGATTCGGGAGCCAGATATCCCGAAGACTGCCTTCAGGACTCGATATGGCCATTACGAGTTCCTTGCTATGTCATTTGGGCTGACCAATACCCCAGCAGCTTTTATGCATTTGATGCACAGTGTGTTCAGGCCATATCTCGACTCGTTTGTTATTATTTGTATTGATAATATTCTGGTATATTCCCGGAGTCGGGAAGATCATGAGCAGTACATGAGGATCGTGCTTCAGACCCTGAGAGAGAAGAAGTTATATGCAAAGTTCTCAAAATGTGAGTTTTGGTTGAGTTCTGTGGCATTCTTAGGCCATGTGGTTTCGAGTGAGGGCACTTGGGTGGATCCAAGAAAGATAGAGGCCGTGCATAGTTGGCCCAGGCCGTCCTCAGCTACAGAGATTCGCAGTTTCCTTGGTTTGGAAAGTTACTAGCATCGTTTTGTGGAGGGATTTTCAACGATTGCGGCCCCTATGACTAGATTGACCTAGAAGGGTGCCCCATTTCAGTGGACGAAGGAGTGTGAGGCGAGCTTTCAGAAGCTCAAGACAGCTTTAACTACAGCACCAATTTTGATGTTGCCTACCGGTCCGGGGTCTTATACTGTCTATAATGATGCCTTGAGGGTTGGCCTCGGAGTGGTGTTAATGCAGGATGGTAGGGTGATTGCCTACGCGTCCAGACAGTTGAAGATACATGAGAAGAATTACCCTGTCCATGACCTTGCACTAGCTGCTATTGTTCATGCCTTGAAGATCTGACGTCATTATTTGTACGGTGTGCCTTGTGAGATTTATACTAACTATCAGAGTTTGCAGCACTTGTTCAAGAAAAAGGATCTAAATATGAGTCAGAGGAGGTGGTTAGAGTTGCCGAAGGTTTATGATATTACTATTCTGTATCACCCGGGAAAGGGTAATATGGTGGCGGATGACTTGAGTCGTTGGGCGGAGAGTTTGGGAAGTTTGGCATATTTACCAGCTTCAGAGAGGCCTATGGCGATGGATGTTCAGGCCTTAGCCAGCCAGTTTGTGAGATTGGATCTTTCGGAGCCTAGTTGGATCCTAGCTTGTGTGGTTTCCCGGTTTTCCTTATTTGATTGTATCAGGGAGCGACAGTAGGATGACCCTCATTTGCTTGTCCTTAAGGACAAGGTTCAGCGTGGTGATGCAAGAGATGTGACCATTGGCGAGGACGGGGTATTAAGGATGCTGGGTCGGGTTTGTATACCCAATGTTGATGGGCTTCAGGAGCTGATTCTAGAGTAGGCCCATAGTTCGCGGTATTCCATTCATCTGATTGCCGTGAAGATGTATCAGGACTTGAGGCAATAATATTGGTGGAGACGGATGAAGAAAGATATAGCTGGGTATGTATCTAGATGCCTCAACTGCCAGCATGTGAAGTATGAGCACCAGAGTCGGGTGGGTTGCTTCAGCAGATAGAGATCCTGGAGTGGAAGTGGGAGCGGATCACCATGGACTTTGTATCTAAACTCCCACGAACCTTGAATAAGTTTGATGCCATTTGGGTTATTATGGATCGACTAACCAAATCCTCTCATTTCATTCATGTGTGTACCACTTATTCATCAAAG
The DNA here is from genome assembly GCA_026770625.1 of Nicotiana glauca. NCBI lineage: Eukaryota > Viridiplantae > Streptophyta > Magnoliopsida > Solanales > Solanaceae > Nicotiana > Nicotiana glauca. The sequence goes on along the minus strand of MU680074.1, from coordinate 31,405 downwards.
AGGTTGGCGGAGATTTATATCAGGGAGATCGATCGTCTACATGGTATTCCAGTTTCTATTATTTCAGACAGAGGTACTTAGTTTACATTGCAGTTCTAGAGATCGTGCAGCAAGAGTTAGGTACTCGGGTGAAGTTGAGTACAATATTTCACCCCCAGACGGACGGACAGTCCGAGCGCACTATTCAGATTCTTGAGGATATTCTCCGTGCATGTGTGATTGAGTTTGGAGGATCTTGGGATCAGTTCTTGCCATTGGCGGAGTTTGCTTACAACAACAGTTATCAGTCCAACATTCAGATGGCTCCGTATGAGGCTTTGTATGGTAGAGGGTGTAGATCTCCGGTGGGTTGGTTTGAGCTGGGTGAGGCCAGGCTATTGGGCACAGATTTGGTTCAGGACACATTGGAGAAGGTCAAGATGATTCAGGATAGACTTCGTACAGCCCAATCCAGACAGAAGAGCTACGCGGACAGGAAGGTTCGTGATGTTTCGTATATGGTTGGTGAGCGGGTTCTACTTTGGGTTTCGCCTATGAAAGGCGTCATGAGGTTTGGGAAGAAAGGGAAGCTGAGTTCGAGGTTTATTGGCCTTTTTGAGATTTTGAGGCGAGTTGGGGAGGTTGTTTATGAGCTTGCCTTACCTCCCAGCTTGGCCGGGGTTCATCAGGTATTTCATGTTTCGCTCGACCCGTCGCACGTGTTAGATTTCAGTTCAGTCCAGTTGGATAAGGATCTATCCTATGTTGAGAAGCCAGTGGCTATATTGGACAGGGAGATAAGAAAGTTGAGGTCAAAGAACATTACTTCTGTAAAGGTTCAGTGTCGGGGTCAGCCGGCCGAGGAGGCGACCTGGGAGACCGAGCAGGATATGCACAGCAGTTACCCTCATCTTTTCACTACTTCAGGTATGTCCTTATGCTCATTTGAGGATGAACGAATGTTTAAGTATAGAAGGATGTGATGATCCGACCGGTCGTCTTAAGTATCAACGCCCCGATCCTCCTATTAACTGTTTTCCCCAAGTCTATTTATGCTAATTTGAATTGACGGGATGTTCGGTTTTGAGTTTCGGAGATTTTGGGACACTTAGTCGTTAAATGAGAGTTTAAGTGTTGGAAAGTTGCCCGTAGTCAGAACAGTGTGAAGACGGCCTCAGAATAAAAATATGATGGTTTCGTTAGCTCTATTAGGTGATTTTGGGGTTGGGAGCGTGTTCGGAATGTGTTTTGGAGGTCCGTAGCTGATTTAGGCTTGAAATGCCGAAGTTTGAATTTTTGAAGTTTCCGGTCCGATAGTGAGATTTTGATCCGAGATTCGGAATGGAATTCCGGAAGTTGCAGTAGCTCCGTCATTTCATTTGGGATGTGTGTGTAAAATTTCAGGTCATTTGGACGAGGTTTGGTTAGGTTTTTTGTCGAAAGCGTGTTTTGTTAGAATTTGAAGTTCTTAGGCTTAAATAATTGATTAATTCGAGTTTCCGACATTGTTTTAGGTGGTTTAAGGATTGGTACAAGTTTGAATGATGTTACGGGTTATGCCTGTAGGTTTGGTTGAGATCCCGGGGGCCTCGGGTGTGTTTCAGATGCTCAATTGGGCATTTTGAGTTTGTAAAATATTGCAGACTTTGCCCAGGTCTGTTGCAGGCATTTTCTTCTTCCGATCGCATCCCCTTTATCGCGTTCGCATAGAGTAAATTCGGAGGGGGTCCAATTCCTTATTTGCGATCACATGAGTTGGTCCGCGATCACATATCTCTACCCCTTTTCCTTCTCTACGATCGCAGTACCTCTTCTGCGTTCTCATTGAACAAGTTGAGCCGATGGCTCAGTGATCAAATCCTTCTACGCTTCGCATGGCCAAGTTCGCGATCGTGTAGGCCTGTTTCTTCTTCATCTGCAATCGCATGTCTTAGGCTGCATTTGCATAGACCAAATTTTGAACCTTTAGAATTTACCTTTCGCAATCGCATTCAATTGCATGCGATCCACACTGAACAAATACCTGGGCAGTTATAAACATTTCAAAATCCGAGGGTTAGCCATTTTTATCAAAACACAAGCTTGGGAGCTCGGATTTGGGAGAAATTTCGAGGGATTTTTGAGGGCAATGATTGGGTAACGCTTCTCTAATCTCGTATGCTTAAAACCCACTAATCTAATCATGAATTCCTCATTAATTTTGGATTTTTGAATGAAAAATGGGTAAAACTTCATAGACCAAGTTATTGAGTTTTGAGTGGGTGTTTGAACTCCGATTTGAGAGATTTTAGTATCGTTATACTCGTGAGAGTACGAGGGTTCTTAAAATGTAAAATTTATCTGATTCTGAGACGTTGGACTGAGGGGCATTTTGGTTATTTTACCTAAATTCGCGCCTTAGCTGTAAATTAAATAGTAGAATTAGTTACTTGAGAAGTTATTTATGATATGAAATTGAATTGAATAGATTTGGGCCATTTGGAGTCGGATACTCGTGGCAAAGGCGTGGTTTCTAGTTGATTTTGTGCCGGTTCGAGGTAAGTGGCTTGTCTAACCATGTGTGGGGGACCTTCCCCTTAGGATATGATATTTGGTAATTGAATGCCTTGTACATGAGGTGACGAGCGCGTACTTGAGCTAATTGTTGAGAAATCCAGTTTTACTTTAAATAATTAGACTGAGTTTCTTTCTTATTTGCTTTATTTTATTTTCAAATTATAGACCGTGTTAGCTAGAAAAGCATGCTTAGTTGTTCTAAACTGCCTATTTGCTCAAGTTGCTTTGTTTGCACTACGTGAAGCATGTTAGGCTAGAACTACCTATTGCCTTGTGTTTTTTAGCTTCATTTATGAATATTTTCGTATTGTGACTGCGTATTTACATTGGGACTATAGATGTGGGATTCCGGTAGCTCCCCCCTTGTTTGTTTACTTTGGGACTACGGGTTAGATTCCTAGTAGATCCCCATGCACATTTATTTTGGGACTATGGTTTAGATTCCCGGTAGATCCCCTTGCACATTTACTTTGGGACTGCGGGTAAGATTCCTGATAGATCCCCCTGCACAATGATAGTTGGACTACGGGATGATATCCCGGGAGATCCTTCGGATATATCCATATGATGAACTACGGGACGGTATCCCGGAAGCTCCTTGGACAGTTGATGAAAGGGACTACAGGACGTTATCCTAGGAGATCCTCGTTGTTGGTATTGATATTGAGTTGTTCTACTCTGTGTTATCTTATTCTGTGAATGTTAATTATTGTCTGGTATAACCTGTCTTACTTCATAGTTGTACCCATTATTTTTGTTTATTTCATACTGTTGCAAGACTTATTATTATTATTGTTCTCAGTAGGTCCCTAACCTTCCTTGTCACTACCCAACCGAGGTTAGGCTTGACACTTACTGAGTCCCGCTGTGGTGTACTCATGCCCCTTCTGCACATGTTTTTCATGTGTAGATCCATGTACTTTATTTCAGGCGTATCACTCTCGAGGCGGAAAGATCTAGCAGAGACTTCGAGGTACATTTGTCGCGTCCGCAGACCAGGAGTCTCTATCTTTTTCTAGCTTTAGCAGTCAGCTTTTCCTTTCGTAATTTTGCTTTAGACATTCTGGAGTTAGAGCCGTGTATTACTTTCCGTTAGCTTGTGTTCCCGTGAGTTTCCAGGTTTTGGGATGATATTGTAGACTTTCGCGCTATTGGGTTGTATATGTCGAGCGACATTTATATACAGTTTTCTTTTAGTTGTTCAGTTTTAATTAATTATTCCGCAAGCTATGTTGTTTTTTGCATTGTTAGGCTTACCTATTTAGAGGGACTAGGTGTCATCACGACATGTTCACGGAGGGCGAACTGGGTTCGTGACAGGTTGTTGGGTACGGATATGGTTCAAGAGGCCTTGGATAAGGTCAGGATCATTCAGGATAGTCTTCGTATAGCTCAGTCCAAGCAGAATAGTTATGCGGACCGCAAGGTTAGAGATGTGGCTTTTATGGTTAGTCAGCGGGTATTGCTCCGAGTGTCGCTTATGAAGGGCGTGATGTGATTTACGAAGAAGGGCAAGCTTATCCCTAGGTTCATTGTTCCATTTGAGATTCTTGATCAAGTGGGAGATGTGGCTTATAAACTTACATTGTCGTCGAGCTTGTCAGCCGTGCATCTAGTGTTTCATGTGTCCATGCTTCGGAGGTATCACGGTGATCCAGCCCACGTGTTAGATTTCAGCATTATCCAGTTGGACAAGGACTTGTCTTATGAGGAGGAGCCGATAGCTATTCTAGACCAGCAGGTTCGTCAATTGAGGTCAAAGAGTTTTCCTTCTATTCGTATTCAGTGGAGAGGTCAGCCTCCTGAGGCATTGACCTGGGAGTCTGAGTCTGATATGCGGAGCCGTTATCCCCATCTTTTTCCTGACTTAGGTACTTCCTTCTTATGTCCGTTCGAGGATGAACGATTGTTATAGAGGTGGAGAATGTGATGACCCAAACGGTCATCACTTGTTTTAAATTAAATTTTGTGTCTCCGAGGCCTTGAAAACCTCATTTCGAGTCGCCTCAATTTGCGTGCACAGTCTGGGCGTATTTCCAGAAAGCTTAAATATAAAAATTTGTGAAAAATGATGAGTTTTGATTATAATATGAGTTAATTTGACTTCGGCCAATATTTTAGGTAAACGGACCCGGACCCGTAATTCGACGGTCCTGGAGGGTCTGTAGGAAAATACGAGACTTGGGTGTAACCCGAAATCAAATTTCGAGATCCCAAACCCAAGAAATAAATTTTTAAGTAAAATTGTTTTCTGAAATCGTTTAAGGAATTTTGAAATTAAATTTGATTAGAACGTGTTGGTATCGGGCCCGTATGTTGGTTCTGGCGCCCGATACATGTCTTATACATGATTTAGGATGTTTCTATAAAATTGGTGAAAAACGGACGTCGTTTGACTTTATTCAGACTTGAATTGATAAAGTTGATGTTTTAAGAAGTTTGAGAAAAATGCTTTGATTTTGAGGTTTAATTTGTTGATAATGATTTTATTTTGGCGATTTGATCGCATGGATAGGTTCGTATGATATTTTTGAGTTAGTACCTATATCTGGTTAGGAGCCCCGAGGGCTCGGGTGTGTTTTAGATGTGTTTCGGGAGATTTTGAACTTAAGAAAAATTGCAGAAAAAGCTGTTGAGATGTTCGAGTATTTCCTTCTTCGCGTTCGCGGGATGGCCCTCGCGAACGCTATATGTAATTTTGTTCCTGAGGGATTTCCTTCTTTGCGTTCGCGGGATGGCCCTCGCGAATGCGGTGTGTAAATTGTGCTGAGGGATTTCCTTCTACACGAACGCGTAGCCCAGGTCGCGAATGTGAGGAAGTGGGGGTCTATACCTTCTCGAACGCGGTCCTGGCCGCGCGAACGCAAAGGCCAAATGAGCCTAGGCGGGGGGAGGGGTATTAAACCTACACGAACGCGACCACAGGGCCGTGAATGCGAAGGCTCTGGGAGCTTAAGCTCTGCGAACGCAAGCCATTTATCGCGAACGCGAAGGTCATTTAAGTTGGCTTAATCGCGAACGCGACAGGCCTATCACGAACGCGATGAAGGCCTGTCCAGTGATTTTAAAACAGAACCAAAACGGGATTTTATAAAATGTTCACAAACCCTTTCTTCTCAAAAACTCTTAGGCTATTTTTTAAGCTCTTCTTCACCAAAGCTTCTTGGGTAAGTAATATTTAACTTGTTTTCTTCATTTTTCATTAACACCCACTAGAATTCTAGGCCTAAAACATGTAATTAAGGGTAGAAAATTAGGGATTTGGGTAAAACTAGGGATTTTTGATTAATGGTGATTTAGATCTCGTTTTGGGGTCGAATTCTAGAAATAATTATATATTTGGGCTCGTGGGTGAATGGAGAATTTGATTTTGGTCTGAACCTCGTGTTTTGACCATGCGGGCCCGGAGTCGATTTTTGGATTTTTGGGAAGAATGATTGGAAAACTATAATTAAGCATGGGATTCGAATTGTTTAGCATTTTTTGATATTATGAAGTCATTTATGAATAGATACAATTGATTTGGAGCCGAATTTGAAAGGAATGGCGGTAATTGAGGATTGAGTTGGCCGTGAAAGTTTGAGGTAAGTGTCCGGTCTAACCCTAGCTTGAGGGAATAAGAGTTGAGTTATAATTGCTATTTGCTTCTTATTGAGTACAACGTATAGGCATGGTGACGAGTATCTATGCGTTGGTATCGAGCATGACCGTGAGTCTTAAATTGATAGTTGTTGTGTTCCTAAATGACATTTCGGATGCCTTAATTGATAACTATTGATATTGAGTAAAAATATAGTTTATTCTTGTGGACTTTATTTATGCTTGAGTATTGGTATTAATTGGACTAAGTAGGAGTTGAGCTAGGATTGGTTATAGCTAGTTCTCTTTTGCCGGGGTGGTTGATTTGATATTGTTGTTCCCTTATCGGGAAATTTCTATGTTTATTTTTGTTCCCTTGCTTGATTTTTATTGTGATATTGTGTTGGATTAAAATGGGAGCGGGTGGTACGCCTACAACAAGTTATTAATAAAATAGGAGTGTATGGTACGTCTAACACAAGTTATAGTGAAATGGAAGTGGGTGGTACGCCTACCACAAGTTATAGTGAAAGGGGACGGGTGGTACGCCTACCACGAGTTATGATAAAATGGGAGCGGGTGGTACACCTACCATGAGATTTGATAAAATGGGAGCGGGTGGTACGCCTACCACGAGATATGGGAAATAGGATCAGGTTGCACGCCTGCAACGAGATGTGTACCGACAGTGAAATCTGCCTTTATTTTCCTTATCGGTGTTAGAGTTAAATTGTTGATTTTCCTTATTATTTTCTTGAAGTTCTGTATTATCTGCTATCCCCGAAGCATGATTCCCTCCCCAGTTTTATCTTGTTTATTTCTGTCTATCTTTCCATTGTATATATGTAACTGCACAGGTTTATCTGGAGTCTGGTCCTAGCCTCATCACTACCTCGCCGGGGTTAGGCCAGGCACTTACCAGCACATGGGGTCGGTTGTGCTAATACTACACTCTGCACTATGTGCATATCCCGGAGGAGAATTTGGTTATCAGCAGTAGATCGGGAGTTATCCTTCAGTCCACCAAGACTCCGAGGTAGCCCTGCTGGCGTCCGCAGGCCCGACGTCTCTTCTATTAGTTTTTATGTTTTGTTGTCATTTGTACTCGAGACAAACTATGTTATTTTCTCAAACACTTATTTGTAGTAATCCTAGATAGTCCGTGGATGTTGTGACACCAGGTTCTGGTTAGAGTCATGTATTGGTCTTCAGGATGTTTTTCGATTTTATATTTATTTAAGACTTATGCTAAATTTCATATTCCACTGTTGTTCAATTGTTTATCCCCTGTTAATTTAATTGTCTTAAAAGGAATTAAAAACAAAAGAGTTTAAAGATTCTAAGTTCGTGGCTTGCCTAGCTTCTACGAGTAGGTGCCATCACGACTCCCGAGGGTGGGAAATCCAGGACGTGACATTTATAGCGTTTGTTCATGACTTATGCGATCGCAATTTGATGGTCGTCTAATGTTAAAAGATTTTAATATCTAAAAAGATGCGCTAAAGGTTCAGAAATTTTATAAATAATACAAGACATTTCATTTGGATGTCCTCTTTATGGCATTCGTTAGCACTTGCTCTCCTCCTTACTCCACTTTCTTCCCTTTCTTATTCGTGATTGATTTAAATTGATTTGGTTAAAATTGAAAAAACATCATTATCGAGTTCTGTTGGATTGATTGTTGAAGAGCATTTTAATCTATTGGTGTTAGTATATCGGATATAAAATTTGAAGACATTTGGACCTATTTTGAAGAAAAAATTCCTCGTGAAATTTCTCAAAAAACTCATGATGATATATCGGAATATATGAACTATTTATTTTATATCAAAATATATAAATTATTTATTTTGAAATTATGATACATCGTATACGAAAGTCATATGATGCACAAGGATTTGTAGGTTGTAGCAGGTCAATCCAATAGAAATCTAGTGATCTTTGCTTGATGCGGTAGGGTTGAACTTCATCGTTATTTGATAAATACTGAAAAATTGACACTTTAAAATTTTCTGTGCCTATAGACAAAATGCAAAAGAAGTAGTAATAAAGAGGAATGCAAAAAGAATTACTAACAAAGAGGTTTATTTGTCTTAATAAAAAGTTTATACCCGACAAAGTAAAAGTGGCTACCATGATATTAAAAATAGTCACCTTACTGGATAATGCTATAGCTATAATAAATAAAACAAATTATAATTATGCTAATCCATATGTACTGCAAAAATTGAAAAATATGTAGAGTAATACGAAATTCATATTAGTGCATTAGGAATTCGTTCTTCTATCAAACTTCAATATCTTCAAAGTAGGACTCACATAAAAGATTTTTTTTAAGTTTTTCGACTTCTTCTCTTTAGCCAAAATTTATTCATTAAATTGTTATCTATATAATTAATAATTAATTAATAAGAGGTTTACATATAAATTTTAGGGTAACATTGATATAATAAAATATTTATGTAATCACATTACTTAGAAGAAAATTATATATAACTCTATTTAATAAATAATATTCCAGATAAATAATTAAAATAGATTAAATTACACTCATGATATAAACAATTTAGTACACTATTAATTTAAATTGAAAAGCTAAAAATTAAAGTATGATTTCAGTTTAGAAATTAACGTGCAATTTTCTCAAATTTAATATCGTTGTAAAAGTTAATGTTCTAGTAATTTTCCTTCATATACCATTTTTTTATGAGTTTTCATTTCCTTTGCTTTATATTATGTAATAATTTTTAATAAGTTATATAAAGGTATTCATATAGGAGAAGTTAATGACTTAAAACTAATTTTGTTATTGAGAAAGACTGTGTGAAATTTTGTTAGAAAGATAACAATCGAGTGTTTGTTGTATGTGAAATTTCAAATGGGTCCCCCCATGATAATGACAATTTCAAAATTGATGCAGAGCATTTTACCAAAGAAGGCTTAGAGTACGTAAGATTTACGGAAAACTAAGGAAGAAAGATAAAGTAATAAGGAGATAAAAGTGAGGCAAAAATAAATCTCTGTAAAAGCTAGACAAAGTAGGCGGAACCTGATATCTTTATCCATTAACAGACTGCGGAGGGCAAAGAGTTAAATCAGAAGTACAATTAATGACTAAATTAACCTCGGAATAGCCAGGCAGACATGTTGACCATGAGCTGTCTGGTTATTTCCATTTATAGTATAAGAATAGAAATAGATATAAATCATATATATTTTTCTGCTATTATTTCTAGAATGGCCAAAAAATATAATTATTCCTCTATCTTTATGGACTTACTAACAAACGTAATTAGTTTGGCCATATATATTAAAAATATTTTAAAAGTACAACAATAACAATAACAACAATAAAAAATTTAATGAAATCTAATTATAAGTGGGATCTGGGGAGGGTAGTGTGTACGCAGACCTTACACCTACCTTATGAAGGTAGAAATTAAGGATGTTTCTGAAAGATCCTCGGCTCACGAATAGTAATAAGAAGCAATTAAAAAAAAATAGCAACAACAAGGAAATAAGATAATGAAGCAAATAATACAATGAGTAACAACAGAGGCCCAAGGATACGAAACTACCATGGTAGTGCAGATCCTACTGATAACAATGCCACACCGTATAAAAATAATGGACTAGGATAGGAAGATATACGACTAGTACTACTTCTACTACCATTAAGACAAGGCGAAACTCTAGACTCTCTTCTAGCTCATCACCCTAATTTTCGACCTCCACACCTTTCTATCAAGGGTCATATCCTTGGTAAGCTGGAGCAGAGTCATGTCCTGCCTAATCACCTCACCCAGTTCTTCTCATGACTCCCTCTAACTAGCCATGGGAAACTTCTCGCACCTTGGTGATGTTCAAATCCACTACTAAAAAGTAAATGGACATGATCGCAAATAATATAATTTACTCAACTATGAGTCGGGGTCGAATTCCATAGAGAACAATTGTAGGTAATAAGGCGTGTAAGAGAATTATCACTTATTATGCTAAGCCAAACACTTAGATTCTTCTAATTGGAAAATCTTTAGAAGAACTAATTGACTAATTAGAAAATGTAAACTAACCTAGAAAGCAAGTAAAATGATCAATGGCTACAAGTATGGATACACGGAGAATTACACTCAAGTAAGGATCCAATGTATTTTACGATTTTACAAAAATGACTGAGTTTACGTTAATTAGCCTCGCGTAATAATTCTATATTAGATTCTTCCAAAGACTAACAAGATTTCCTAGTTGTATTATCCCTAAAAAATTAAGAGATTAAGCACACCCGATTATGGATACAAGTAATCATATCCTATCCCTAGGTAGAATCTATAAAGTGAAGGTTAAAGCCTCAGTTTTTTGTTAATTAATCTTTCCCAACCCCAAATTATCTTTTCCAAAATTAATTCGAAGTAAATGGGCGAGTCCTAGGGTTAGCTAATCCCTTTGAAAACATTAAAAAACAAGAATAATTAAAGACACAATAACTCACTTCATAATAAATAAAATCGTTCAATACATAAGTATAACAAGATATTTAATCCACACTTTAACTATGAATATTCCCATAATTTAAGTATTGGAAAAAATACTACACACATAGATATACAATACAAAGCAAGGAAATGAAGAAATGAACAGAAATGGGTAAAACATTCTCATTCAAAACTTTCAAATCTTCAAGACCTAAGTGTGTGTGAAAGAACGCTAGCTCCCAAACTTGTCTTCTCTAGTCCAAAGACTGAAAAATAAGACAAAGATATTTTACAAATGAGCTAGGTCGTGTATTAAATGGTTTGAGGTCAAAAACGTAAAATTCCAAAACTGTCCAGTTTTTCTGCCAATTTCTTCTTTGCGTTCGCGATTATACCTTCCCGTTCGCGAAGGTTATTTTTCTACAGCTTCGCATTTGCGAAGGGTGGCTTCATGTTGCTTCGCGTTCGCAAAGGGTAATTCACTGGGCAGACTTTCATTTCCATTTTAGCTCCTTTTTGACTCCTTTTCAATTGGTTTCTTTGTCATCACTTCTAAATCGCATACAACCTATAAAATAGAAGTAAATGACATTAAACACACGATTGTATCAGCCAGACATAACAAAAATCAAAGTATAAAGACGAGATAAGTTGGTAAAATACTCACTTATCACACCTCTTAACCAGGGCATCAGAGTCTCTCCTCTTCACATGTCCAAACCATCTCAGCCTTGATTCCCGCAGCTTATCTTCCACATGGGCCACATCCATCTTGTTCCTAATATATTTACTCCTAATCTTATCTTTTCTGGTATGCCCACATATCCATCTCAACATCCTCATTTCTGCTACTTTCTTCTTCTAGGCATGAGATTTCTTGACTGGCCAACACTCCGCACCATATAACATGGCCAGCCTAACTACTGCTTTGTAGAAGTTTCCTTTAAGTCTAGGTGGCACATTCCTATCACAGAAAACATCAGAAGCGAGCCGCCATTTCAACCACCCCATTCTTATACGATGTGCAATATCCTGGTCAATTTTCCCGTTACTTTGTATTATAGACCCAAGATATTTGAAACTATATTTCTTGGGGATGGCTTGTGTATCAAGATTCACGTCCACTTCTACTTACACTCCAAGTATTATGTTTTTGTCCTGCTCAATTCGAAACCTTTAGACTCCAGAGTCTAATGTCACACCTCTATCCTAGCATTATCCCCGCAGTGTGTCTCGTCAATCAGCACTATATATCTGCAAATAACATACACCATGGCACCTCCCCTTGGATGAGTCGTGTCAGCACATCCATCGCCAGCTGGGTAAAAAAAGAAGGGCTAAGAGCTGATCCCTGATGCAACCCCATCACCACGGGAAAATAATCCGAGTTTCCATCACATTCCTCACCCGAATCTTAGCACCATCGTACATGTCCTTAATCACCCTAATGTACGCTATCGGGAGCCGCTAACCTCCAAACATCTCCATAAAACGTCCCTTAGGACTTTGTCTTACGCTTTTTCCAGGTCAATGAACATCATACGCAAGTCCTTCTTCCTTTCCCTATACTGCACCATCAACCTCCTTACAAGATGGATGGCTTCTGTAGTCGACCGCCCCGGCATAAATCTGAACTAATTCTCTAAAATAGACACACCCCTTCCCACCCTCCTCTGTGCTGCCATCTCCCAAAATTTTCATGGTGTGACTCAGTAGATTGATACCCTTATAGTTGACCTAACATACTATATTTGAGATAAAATAAGAACTTGTAAAGAACTAGTCTGAACCGATCGGCATTGAGAGAAGATGATGCAGTGTACAAAAGCTACGAAAAGAGTGATTCACTTACCAGGTTAATTACTAATTAAGTACAATTTATAAAGAAATGAAGGAAAAAATATGAAGCTTTTTATTTTCATTTTGTATGTCCCCATAATTTAGTAGATTTGTTCTTTTCAGCTTTAACAACGAGTGGCTCGATGTAACGACCCGATCGATCGTTTTGAGCTTTTGCACTTTGATAGCTAGTTCTCGAGCATGACTTGTCCCGTGTTATGTATTATGACTAATGTAGATCATTGGTTTTGGTTTTTGGAAAATTTGGAATGAATTTGAAAGAACAGCTTCAGTTGAAAGCTTGGAATTTGAAAGGTTTGATCAAGAGTTAACTTATTTGTATACGAGTCGGATCAGAGCTTTTATTATTTGGTTAGCTTCGCAGTGTTATTTATGACTTAGGAGCGTGATCGGAATTGGTTTTGGAGGTCCAGTGTAGAAATTAGCTTGTTTTGGCGAAGTTAGTATTTTGGCGATTTCCGGTTGGTAAGTGAGATTTTGATCTGAGGGTCGGAATGGAATTTCGAGAGCTGATATAGCTTCGTTATGTGATTTGGGATGTGTGTGCAAAATTTCAGGTCATTCAGACGTGTTTTGGTTGGGTTTTTTTATAAAGGTGTCTAACGGGCCTACCGGTTTGGGCCGGGTCAATTTTTTTTGACCCATACGAGTTACGGTCCGGGCCGATTACGGGATGGACCTTAATGGGTTTAATGGGTTCAGGTTCATACAGATAAAAATTGAACCGTACGGGTTACGGGTTGAGGGTGCCGGACCGAGCCGGGCCGGGCCGGGTTTAGTATAATTTTAAATATTGTTTTTTGGATTTTTTATAAATATTGTAAGTTATAGTATTAATACAAAGTACTAACATAAAGAATAGAAGGAAGATGGGAAAACATTGCACTTATAAATTCTAAGTGCTACATTTATTTCAAAATTACAAAATTAAAGTTTGCATTTAAAAAGTAAATTAACAAATAAATAGTAAACTAAATTTTCATGCATAATAAATTAATAATACATCAAATTAATCTCACAAAGTAAAACATTAAGCATAAATACGTCTAATAATTTAAAATAACACAAATTATCTTAAAATCTTAAAATAACACACATATAGTATATTTTAAAAGTAATACGTTACCATCATATTCTATGATTTGAGCATTTATAGTTTTATACCCTAAATATATATACTATATGTTAAATTCCAACAATTTTAAATTATGTTAATTAGTATATAATAATTGGTATATTCATGGTATATTCACGGTCCGGGCCGGGCCGGGCCGGGCCGGGCTAGTTACCCGGTTTAACGGAAATGTTCATCTAACAGGTTTTACCGGGCCGGGTAACCCGTTTCAAAAATTTAAACCGTCCAAAACCCCCCAAACCCTACCCAACACAGCCCGGCCCCCCTTACCGGTCCGGGCCGGTTCAGGGTTCTACCAGTCTGGGCCGGTCCGGAAGCGGGCTGACCCGGCCCGTTTAACACTCATAGTTTTTTATCAAAAGTGTGTTTCGGAAGTTTTTGAAAAACTTAGGCTTGAATTTGATGTAAATTGATGGTTTTGGTATTGTTTGAGGTGTTTTGGTGATTGGAACATGTTTGAATGAGGTTTTAGGATGTGTTGGTGCTTTTGTTGAGGTCCCGGGGGGCCTCAGGTGAGTTTCGGATGGTCAATCGGACCATTTTTGGAGTTTGGAAGTTGCAGAAATTAAAGGTTTAGTGTTGTAGAGATTTATCTCTTCGCGTTCGTGAGAGGAGCCTAGCGTTCGCGTAGAAGGAATTTGGAAGGCAGGGATTTAAGCCTTCACGTTCTTGCTTGAGGGCTCGCGTTCACATAGGTTCTCTCGCGTTCGCGTATAAGGATTTGGGGTTCAGTGGAGTTACTCTTCGCGTTCGCATCAGGTGCCTCGCGTTCGCGTAGGTCTAGGAGCTGAGGCATCGCATTTGCGACCCTGGTGTCGCGTTCGCATAGGGTATGTTTTGGTCAATGCAAGGTTGTGCTTAGCGAACGCTTAGGTTTGACCGCGTTTGCGAAGAAGGAAGGGTCAGACCTGGGCAGAATCTTTTAAAACATTTCATCTGCAATTTTGGGGCTCATTCACTTCATTGTTGATTTTTTTTGAAGGAAATTGAAGAGGGATTCAAGGAGAATCGATTGGAGGTAAGATTTTTGAACTTAAAACTCGTTCTTATTGTGAAATCCACCTAGAAATTCATGGAAATTAAGCCAAAAATTGAAGGACTAGGGCTAGAAATTTTGAAACTTAATTTAGGGATTTGAAGGATCATTTGAGGTCGGATTTGAGAATTTTTGGTATGTACGAACTCGTGAGGAGATAAGGAATCTGTTGGTGTTAAATTTTCTAATTTTCGAGAAGTGGGCCCGGGGCTCGGGTTTTGCAAATTTCGTGATTTTCAATGTTTTTCGATTCTTTTCGATTGGGTTATGTTCCCTTAGCCTATTATGATGTATTCCCTCTGATTTTGGATAGATTCGACACGCGTGGATTCCGATTTGAGGGGCAAAGGCATCGCGAGCTAGAGATTTCACCGGTTAGAGGTGAGTAATGATTGTAAATGATATCCTGAGGGTTTGAAAACCCGGATTTGCACACTGTAGTGCTATATTGAGGTGACTTACACGCCGGATAGCGAGCGTGGGGTAGAACACTGTTGGGGATTGTGACTTGGTCCGTCCCGATTGACGATTTTACCGCGTATTTGACTGGAACATATTTGTTATTATCATGATTTGGGCTGATTGCCATATTTGGGCTTGTGCCAATTATTTGAACCCTTCGGGGATTTTTATCACTGTTTCCTCACTATTTAATATACTACTTGAACTCAGTCCTGTTGATTATACTATTTTACAGCTCAGCCGTTTTAATTTGAACTTTGAGACTTAAATGATATTTCCACTGTTATTTGGGCTGAGCACTACTATTTTATTGATTCCCGAGGGGCTTATGATGTTTTTTGAACTGAGTGAGGCCGAGGGCCATATGTAAGGATATGCTGAGTGATGTGAGGAGGCTTTCAGGCCTCGAGTGCATGAGAGGAGGCTTTCAGGCCTCGAGTGTATTGTAAGGAGGCTTTTAGGCCTCGAGTGTGATGTGAGAAGGCTTTCAGGCCTTGTTTATATTCCACGAGGTGGCTTGATATTGCGCTTGGGCCGTAAGTGGCCGCTCCCGGGGTCTGTGCACCCCAGTGAGCGCGGGTACCCATGTGATATGATACTGAGCCCAAGGGGCTGATACTGTTCTTAGTGACTGATACTATGGCCGAGGGGATAATACTGTTCTGAGCAATTGATATTGAGCCTGAGGGGCTGGTACTGTTTTGAGTGTTGCCCGAGGGGCGAACTTTTATGTGTGCATCCTGCATATTTATTTGCTTTTTTACCTGTTATATCATGGTATTTGTGCCCGAGGGGCGGATTTTTCTGTGCTTATCAACACTAACTACTTTGAAATCATTTCGTAACTGTTGAAAGGATCATTTTCAAAAGAGATTTAAACTGAGCCAAGAATTTCTAAAGATTTCACAGTTTTCACTATTTTTCTCATAGAATTGTACCCGGCTTCTATACAGCCTGTTGGTTACTTTACGTGATTTCTTACTGCTCGGCTGTTATTTACCTTTATTGCTCACTAAGTTGGAGTACTCACTTTACTTCCTGCACCTCGTGTACAGTTGCAGGTATTTATTCACCTGGTAGCGGGTATTGGTTGAGTGGAGGCAGAGTTGTAGAGGTTTAGCGAGGTGACTGCCAGCGTTCGCAGTACCATTGTCTTTCTATGTTATTCATTATTCCTATTCAGTTTATTTCTAGACTTGTAAAGTGGAATCGTATTCTTATAGATGCTCGTGACTTGTAACACCCCGATTAAGACTGTGTTGGGTTGTAATTTCGTTAATTAATATCATTAAGCCATATTTTTGCTATTCATTTATGCTTAACTATTTTGAAAGAGATGAGTTTGGTTAGTTGGCTGGCCTTGTCTTCACGAGAGGCGCCATCACGACCAGTGCGGGGTTTGGTTCATGACAAGTTGGTATCAGAGCCTAGGTTACTATGTCTCACGAGTCATGAGTAGGTTTAGTAGAGTCTCGCGGAACGGTATAGAGACGTCTGTATTTATCCTCGAGAGGCTGCAGAACCTTTAGGAAAACTTCACATTTTTGAATTCTTATCGTGCGTCCTTGTATTTATCCTTGAATTTTTAGCTTGAAAAGGAACTCTTGAAATTCCTTTCACGCGTTTGTATGTGCGCATGAGCGCTCAGTACTAGATGTGTCCTGATGGCTTGTGAGTCCCTGATCGAGGGGCGAGATATAACCTCCGTGAGTATATATTGGGCCAGTCTAGAGGACTTGAGTCCCGGATCTTTGCCTATGGCTTGAGCACCGAGGTGCTGATTGTGTGAGTAAGTGAGTTGAACTTATATAGTCGGTATTGTCCCTATTAGTGGAAGTGACGGCTGGATAACCATATGATGAGTAGGTTAGCTCTGCAAGATGTATCTATGTAACTTGGAAGTGGCAAGGAAGGTCTGTTGGATGATACCTATTAAGTGTTTGATTTCCATCGTGACTGGATGTGTGGCCCCGAGTGATGGGCACATGAAGAATCTTTTCGTGTCTCCTAGTTGGGAGTGAAGTAAATTTTACGTTGCGGTATGAGTTCAAACTCGGGAAGACTAAGTGACTGCGGACAGTTTATAACGGTGGAAGGAATATAGAAATATTATATTAAGGCAAGCAGGTGGGTTATCTCCTGCGGAGTGTTCTGAAGTGATGTGATCCTTATGTGTATGTTAGAAGATCTCATGTGTAACAGAAGGTTACGTGTTGAAATTTGAAATTTCGGATTGCTTAAGAGAGTGGGCTTAACTTTGCGGGGATGAATGCGAGAATTTCAGAAGATTTACAGTGCTGGATGATCCGTGTTTTCACAACTTGTAAATGATTTGAGTTTAATCTCACTATGGTATTGTGGCATAAATAGAGCAAAAATGTTATGAGTTGTTGAGTGTGTCTTGAACTATGGCTTCGAGCCAAGTGGGGGAGTCTGCTGTGAGCAGTTGATTGCACGGTTAGGTGCTATGTTGGTTCTAGTTTGGGGCATGCGAGAGAATTAGCTATGGCTAGAGTAAAGGAAAATTTTGACAGAGGTTATATTATGCTTCACAAGGTTGAGATTCACGGAATGTCTAGAGTGTTGTTGGTAAAGAATGCTCAGCGCATAGAGCAGGAAGTTGGTTGGTTGTATTGGGATAATGATTTCATTTTATTGTATTGGAGTGCCAATGAGGCACGGGTGAGTCTGTTCATAGGTCAGGTAAGTTGCAGTTTGAATAAAGAGTGAATGACTTTCGAGGATGGTTCCAATGTGTTCAAGATTCTATAGGGAATAATCGAGTATCTTAAGGTTGTGTATGTGGCTAGAGACTGTATTTTCATTGGAAGAGGTCAAGACTCGTGGTATTTTTATGTTAATTATGGGATTCTATGTATCAGTATTAGGAAAGTAAAGGTAACGGATTTAGATTCATAGGAAGTTCTTCAGAGAAAAGTATTCTGGAATGTGGTGTTTCCGGGGATATTGAGAGGGTATTCAGCGGCTTATGGGTGTTAGATAGTGTGGTCTTGTGCTTGGGTCTCGGGTAGTGAGCCTGGGTTGAGAGATTGTGGTACTACATCAAAAGGGGATATCAAGTTGAAAATGAATCAGAAGGAAATCTAGATAGATGAAGTCGCTTGATAGTAGACCGAATCGGTATGGAAAGGATATGATTAATTCTTTGTGTGTTCGAGGTAATGAGTTTGTACAGGTATTTTGCAGTAATGCTCTTGGGTTTTGATGTCTTCCTTAGCTTGGTCGAGTTAGAAGGATTCAGTCCTGGCAGTTTAATTTATGCAAACAGAATTGGGAGAGTTCTTGTTGATTTCTACCGTGATTGAAGAGGTGTATTTCTATGAATATGAGAGGCATGTGATGTGTAATTATTTTCTTCTAGAAGGGATCAATGGAAGTTCTTGAATAGTTTAGTGCGTAGATGTTTGTGGCTCGGAAGGGAGATAAAAGTTTTCACGTTATCCTTAGATGGTATGGTATATGCGGTATGTTGTGGAGGACCGAGACTGGCGTGTGCTAGGTCACAGTTCAGTTCTGAAAGGAAGTTCATAAAACTCTTACGCAACGGGTAGCCTCAGATAATCAAGGAAAAAGGTATTGCTAATTGGAAGTGATTTGACGAGAGTATTTGTCTCGGAAAAGGGTAATGTGATTAAACTGATGATACTTCGGTAGTATTGCAGCATTTTCTTATTGGATCAACTGGTGGTATTCGGGTTTGCTTGGTTGCACAGGAAAATCTTAGAGTATTTGTCATGGAATGAATGGATACCTGGGTGTGATATGTATTCGGACGGCAGAATTTGGGATCAGGTATGGTGACCTATGTGCTACATGGAATTGGAGACCGAGAGTTCTCATATTCAGGCTATGTTGCGATTCTAGATCGTGTGTATCAGCATTGTCTAGTGACTGCCTAGATTTGGACGCCCGAGTGGATCTTTCTTTGCTGGGAATGTTAGATTTTAGATGTGATATTGGGGTGTTTCCGTGTTATGTTATTCTGGGCTATTGCGGTGAGATGGCGCTGATGGTTATGTCGGGAGTACCACAGACTAAGTGGCGATATTCGACGGATTATGTCCTATTGGGATTTTTATATTTTGAAGACCCAGCGGGGGGCTGGGAAGGATTTTATCTACCTCATTCGGGCTTTTATGATGAGCGTTCTATCTCGAGTCGGCTTGGTTGGCTTCGAATGGCATTGTTGAGGGAGGTATTGACTCGACCGTTGTTGAGTTTATCAGTAATCTGGGGAGAGATCTGTAAGTACCTTTTTTTTGTGTTGCGAGATGCTATGTTTTGTTGGTTATAGGCACATATGGTGCGGTTCAATTGGGGTCTCTTAGTGGAATTCGAGCGGGAAGAGTAATTGAGCGTTGCTTAGAGAACGGAGTATCGGTTATGCCCTATCGGGTTGCGTGGCATATGTTATTTGTGTTACCATGGGTTCAATGATTTGCTTTGATTCCAAATATCAAATTGTGTGTGGCTGTTGATTTTTAGCATAGTGACTTGAGGTGTTTCAGGTGTAACAATGTTTGGATAGGATCGCGCATTTATAGCGAGGCTACGCGGAGATATGACCTTTCAGGGTAGATTCAGGTATTCTATTTCTATGATGCGAGACGGCGTCTCAGCCTTGTGTGTTTGCAAAGCGAAATAGTAATTTTGTTCATTCTTGGAAGTGATATAGGCATTTCTTGTGGAGCCATATATACATATTTACCCATCTAATTATTATGTATCGTAGTTAACCCCTTTGAGCCTATAATCCTGTTTCTTTGGCAACCACATTACAACCCTTGCCCATTTGTTTGAATTAACCATTTATTTGAACTTTTTCACCTCTCATGAGCACTTGAATGATATGAACTTTGTAAAAGTTAAAGTGTGGGGTGGTTGATTTGGCTTTTGAGTGGAACTAATTGAATAAGGAAAAAGGTGCACTGTTTTGAAAAAGGAAGAGCCACTTGAAAAAAAAAATCCTTGATAAGTGGTGGTTCTTGATGTAAGTGCTTAAAGAAGTATGGGGTAATATAAATTAATGTGAAGGTGGTGTTTGGTTTGACATAAGTATGGGGTTTAAATGTTAAAATGTATGTATTAAAGTGCTTAGGGAGGTGTAGTCACTCTTATATCTAAATGTATCCTACCCGTCCCGTAGCCTACATTACAACCAATTAAAGTCCTAATTGATCCAAGATTGAATGAGCTCGATTAGTGGAGTAGTACACTACGGGCAAGCTTATGGTGTATCTGTGTGGCATATGAATATTCTTTGCTGAGAGTGAGTGAATTTTTTCTATCTAAAGTTCTTTGTGCTTGATTCTATATGTGTGGAACTTCTCTCAATTTATTGATGTGAGGGCATGTGACTCAGGAAGAAATAGCAAGTTTTTACCTCTGTTAGAGTAACTAGAGTGAGCATGTGTGTGGCATGGCATTAGAGTCTACATCTGATGTGTGACAGTTGCACTCCTTAGGTTATTCTTTCATAATGGCAGGTGTGACATAAAAATTGGGTAATTCTTTGAGCGATTAGGCATAGAAGTGTGGTTTAACTTGCTCGAGGACGAGCAAAGCATTAAGTGTGGGGTGTTGATAATAGGTGAATTGAACTATGATTAAGCCTCAAAAGAACCACTTTCTTGTAGAGTTTTTATTGTAAAAGTGAAAGCAAAATGCTCTTATTAGTGCTTTTCATGTTTTTTAGGTTACATACAGTAGAAGAAGGCTATGGAGTGGTTTTGTATCATTTATGGAAGAAAAAGAAGTCAATCGTATCAAAGTCGCCAAATAAACCATGTGAAATACACAAACAAGGCCTGGAGGTGAACTGCCGCGGTCCCAGCGTGGGCGCAGTAGGACCACGGTGAGCTGTTATATGAGATTCAGAGAGGCCTCTTGGCCGCGGTCCTAGCGTGGGCACGGTAAGACCGCGGCAGGCGACGAGAAATTAAGGGATTAAAGTGCAAATTCCAGAATTCTTAGCCCAAAACCCTATTTAAATACTAGGACTCGCCCAAGGGAGGCATATAACATTATTAGAGAGTACATTGGCAAGAAAAACAAGTGTGAGAGATCACCCAAAATATCATTGTTTCTATTCTTCTTTATTTTCTTGCAATTTATGATTATGAATCTTTTAGTATTTGATTTCCCCATTATCATGAGTAGCTAAAAACCTTAATCTAAGGTTTTGGTGGAACCCGTTGTGGATGAACTTATTGTGATGTTGATATAGTTTTGATTGGTTGTTAATCTCTATTTGTTCAACTACGTTCTTGTTGTAGTTGATTGAAGGACCCTCAATTAGCTGTGCCTTTTCAGTATGTATCTACTTGAGAGAGTGCATATTCAGGTAGTTGTTTGAACAACATCACTCCCGGAGTATAGGCGAGAGTCATAACCGAGGGTTTAGAGGTTGGATTAGAGATAACGATACCTCGGGTGCAATCTAAGTGAACTGTAATGAAATCTAGCTAGCGTAGCTTGAGAGAATGCATCTAGTAAATTATCACCTTTGTCCTCGCGAGGTCTCTTTCCTCTGCCTCTTTGAAAAAATCTGCGATGATTGTGTCGTTGAAATCAATGAAACTGGTAAATATTATTCGGCTTCCACCATACCATTTTATGCTTATGTCGTGTACTAAAAATTGCTTCTTTGAACCTGTTGTGCTATTTTTGGGCAAGAACAAAACTAAAGTATAAACCAAAATTATAATCGGAGGAAGGCATTTAGTTCATGATTGTGGTGTAAGTCTCTCCATCGGCTACTTTTTGGAACCGTTAATTGTGCTTGGTATGTTTGAGAAGAAACCACTCACCATTCGCCTCAAAGGCATGCCCTTTACCCTCTTTTTGATCCGCCTGGCAGTAGTTTCATAATTATATCATGGAAATCATCACAATATAGTATAATTTGCAAAACAATAGCATGCAGAGTACCTGATTTGTCTTGATTTTGTTTCTAATCAGATGCATTTCCTAAGCAGATACTCTATATTTCCATTATATTAAATATGATTCTTTATATATCATTGTATGTCTTTGTATTTTATATATACATATATGTTTGTATTTTATTGTATTTTATACGTACATATTTGTTTGAATTCAATATAGATGATAATTCTGAAAGATAAATAAAAAGTTTATTGATGTATATTTAAATTATTTTTTTATTGTATATATTTATATTATATTTAATACGTCTATTCTTTGAGATATATATGACTTTGAAAAAATGATCAAAACTTACAGGTCTATGTTTAAATGTAGGTTGTATCATCGATTGAATACTTGTATACAGTTAATTAACGATGAAGGAAGGCATTGCACCGTTTGCCACTTAGAGAGAAAGTGCAGTTGTGGGCGGTTCCAAGTTGACGAATTTCTGTGCCCACACGCTTGGGCTGTGTTGAAGAGCAAGTTTCTAATGCTAGAAGATTACTGCTCGGAATATTATAAACCAAAGTCTGTTGTTATGACATACGAGGTGCTCATGTATCCGTTGCCTGACCGAAATGAATGAAATATACCGGCACATATATTAGAGGAAGTTGTTTTACCATCCAAATGGAAAAGACCTCCTAAAAAACCAAAAAAGAAGCGCGATAAGCCGTTCAATGAATTGTTGCAGAAGAAAAATCAACATTTGTGTAGCATATGTGGACAGGGAGGACATAATAAGCGTACTTGTAGAAATGCTCCACGTAGGAATTATTTCATGTTCTGACTTGTATTACTTCAATAACGATGCGTCATAGATTCCGATGACATTTTGAAATAATACATATTGATTTGTTGGTGTATTGAATTATTGCGTGATGATTTCTTTTTAGAACAATTACTAAAACTATAATTTATAAACTGCTAAATGCATACTACATTTATATTTTGAATAAATATGAATAAACATAGTGCATTTATATTTGAATACGTAATTACAATATGCTGAATACATATCAATAAAAAATGCATTACACTGCCAATACATCTGAATACATTTGAATACTTATGAATATAAAATGTAGTGCACATACAGTACAATCTCATGAATATATTAATCGACTGAATATATTTGAATACATGTATATATAAAATGAAGTACACACACAGTACAATCTCTTGAATTTATCTGAAAAAATGATGCATATACAATCTGCTGAATAAATATGAATACATATATACATATGAATACAATCTGCTAAATATATATGAATACATATGAATATAAAATGCAGTACACGTACAGTACAATCTTTTGAATAAAACAATACATGATGCATATATATATATATATATATATATATATATATATATATATATATATATATATATATTTAACTGCATATATACAATCTGCTAAAGCATTATTTTTAGTCAATTGATGAATGCATATTGTATATATATATCTGCTGAATACATATGACTATAATCTGTTGAATATTAACTACTGCACAAAACATTGAAACAACATGAATATTTGAACTTATAAATTGTTGAGTATCCTCTTTGATACAATGCATAGAGTGAAAACACTAGTTTTTCTTAACAGAACACCATCTTTACCAAAAATATATTCAAAAAATTGTATTCACATAAAATTATCTTCCAAAACTATATTCACCGAAAATTATTTTAAAACTATCTTGACGGAAGTAACCGACTCCGTTATTTGCCTAACTATCTTTGAGGGTGCTTCATTCTCGCTTATGGCATCAGCGTCTATCCTCCGCATAGCATAGTCCCAAAGGAGGGCACCATATCTTTGACAGAGTGAATTGGCATCAAATGTTATTTGTGGAACCAAACCAAAAATGCTCATATACTCTGCGTATGTCGCGACATGCAACCCACAATCCCCGAAAATGTAGATTGACACAATTAAAAATAATTCATATTATTAGTTTTAAAAATGATACAAGCAAGTGGGTTGAGTACATACATGCTCCCAAAATTTTGTTGAGGCAGATTCCAAATGAAAACAACATCAAAGGGATCAGTTTAGTACTGCTATAGAGTAAGTTTTTCTTTGAGGTAGGAGACTATGTCTGTGTTAGTGTAGGAAATGATATGCGGTGATAAAATAGACGGGTGTTTCACAAATAATTCTATTTCTTGTATACAACAAAAATTACAAAAAGATTTCATAAATCTGTTGCAAATATAATTGTTAACATGTGATTTTTGACCCTCCCCGAAATTTTACCCATTTTAGCATGTAAATATTTAGCTTAAGCTTAATATAGCTATTTCAACTAATTTTTACTTGTTTACCTTATTTTGTTACAAAATAAATCGAAAATTAAAAAAATAAATAGTTTCATTAATATTTTGTAGTCATTTTTAATCTTTAAAAATACCAAAAATAATTTTGTTTTAACCGTCAATCTTATTTTAATAGTTATTTTATTTAAGTAAAATTAATTAATAAATAAGATAGTATTTTTAGTCTCGTTCGCAGAGTAGTGTCAAAACGCAAGGCTGGGCGCAATGCCAGCCTGGAGTGCACGCAGCTGGAATGCACATCTGTGCATATGGGCAGAATTCAAGCACATGGGCAGCAAGTTGTCCAAAAAATGCTCCACCATCACTTTTTTCCCATGTTTTGCCCATGTGGGGGGATTATAAACTAATTGTTTTAAAGTGCAGCTTGCTGAAAAGGGGATGGGGCTTTTGTAACCTGGGGGAGACGGGGTATACACTGGATATACATTCAATATACACAGGATATACACGAGAAGCCATAAAACAACCCCTTCCCCACTGTTTATTTTTCTTCGACGAAAAACTAGACGATGCCCCATCCAGCGATCTTCTCCTTCTGCATTCAACGCCAGCGACCTTTGGACATCCGAACCCAAAAAAAATCCCAGCAGCTGCTGCTCCTCCTTCCTCGCCTTCGTCCTCCTCTACTATCACTGTTTCGCTGGAGTCGCACCCTCGATAATGAACGAACAAGCTACTGTATTCTCCTTAGTATAGCAGCATATTTTATTGCCCCTACTGCTATGGTTTAAAGCTCCAAACCCCAGCAAAAGCAGTTAACAAATGTGCCATTCTCAACCCGAGCCCGAGCCTTGTTCCCGTTTCGCGAGAGTTTCAAGAGGTCCAGCTTGAGGTCTTTTTCCGGTGAGTTCTAGCGTGTGTATTGGTGATTACAAATAAGTTCCTGAAACTTGTATAGCATTACTTTTCTTGGTTATTATCATTGTGTTTAATTCATTATGAGAAGTCTGTTTTACCCATTTGTTCCACGGTAGTTGACAAATAATTTTCGTTGCTTTTAGTTTGATGTGCATAATGGCTAAAGAAAAATATAAGAATCGCGGTTATTGAATTCTGTTTTGGCTACTTAACAAGTGAACAAGATCTTATTTTTATTTGGTCATTATAATAAAGTTAGCAATTAATGTTGGGAATAAAACTCCTACTAAGATAATATCCACGGTAATAAAAGCGAAATAATAATGTAGCTCCGAGATATGGTAATTAACAAGAATAAAAGAGTAACAATGACACCAAGAGTTTTACGTGGAAAACCCTTCTGAATAAGGGAAAAAACCACGACCCCGAGAGGAGCAACTGATATTACTATAGTGAGGAATTTACACTTTGTAGGCCCGAGTAAAATACTGCAAAGACCACTACAATACTCAAAAGAAATAACCCTCTTTTGATATTTCACATCACTACAATATAGCTCACACTCTCTATTTTTCTTCACAGACTATTTTCTTATATCCTGTCTGTGAAGCTTCACTCTTATTTTCTAGCTCTCAGATATAATTTCCTTTGAGATTATGATATAAAAAATGAGAGCCGAAGCTCTCATTTTATAGGCAAAATATGCCTACCATACTTGACATTTCATCTTCTGCAGCCTACCATATTTGACAGAAAAACGAAACAAACATGGGCTGCTAGCAGCCAACTTTGACAAAAAGGTTAACAAGGAAGAAAATTCTTCCTTAACTTAAGGGGCTGGACCCCACAAATCTCTCCCTCCAGTCTCATTCACCTGAAGGAGATAACACCGCAGTTTCTAGTTTGAGTGTATGCGGACAAGTCCTTTGCATAGCTCAAACTTGTCTCTTGGTACCACTTTGGTCAGCATATCCGCAGGATTTTCGCTTGTCTGAATCTTTTTGACTTGTAAATATTCGTTCGCCACTTGCTCACGAATCCAATGATATCTCACATCTATATGATTTGTCCTTGCATGGTACATGGAATTCTTTCTCAAGTCTATTGCACTTTGACTGTCACAATAGACAACATACTCATTTTGATGCAATCCATGCTCTTGAAGGAACCGTTTGAGCCATATCATCTCCTTGACAGTTTCTATAGTGGCAATGTACTCTGCTTCAGTTGTTGAAAGTGCAACACACTTTTGCAACTTAGACTGCCATGATGTAGCTCCCCCTGAAAATGTAAACAAATATCCAGTAGTGGATTTTCTGTTGTCAATGTCTCCTGCCGTATCAGCATTTATATAGCCCTTCAAGATTGGTTCATATCCTCCAAAGAACAAACAATCTCCCGTGGTACCTATCAGGTACCTGAGTATCCACTTGACTGCTTCCCAATGTTCCTTTCCAGGATTTTCAAGAAACCTGCTGACAACACCAACTGCGTGAGCAATATCGGGTCTAGTATATACCATTGCATACATCGAGCTTCCGACTACTGAAGAATAAGGAACTCTAGACATGTTCCCTTTCTCCTCCTCTGTTGTAGGACACATCTTTTTGCTCAACTTTAGATGACTAGCAAGAGGTGTGATGACTGGCTTAGCATTCTTCATGTTGAAGCGTTCTAGTACACGTTCAATGTACTTCTCCTGAGATAACCACAATTTTCTACTTGTTCTCTCTCGAGCTATCTTCATCCCTAGAATTTGTTGTGCTGGGCCCAAGTCCTTCATATCGAATGACTTGGACAGATCTCCATCCACTTTGCTATTATCCCCTTGTCTTTTCCTACAATTAACATGTCATCCACATACAACAACGATTAATAGGAAATAAGAGTTACAATTGTCTTTGGTTTAAGATCTCTTTTTCTCCCACTTCTTCTGATTTAATTGTTAATTAGCTGCCTATCTTCTCAATTTACTTGCATAATTATCCTAGAGGAAATATCATGTTATTCCATTCTTGCTGATTAAGGACAGAAGCTCCCTTAGGAGTATTTTAATTCCCCATTTTAATTTGTTCTGATTTCGTGAATAAATAAAGTTGTCCATTTTATTTTTTGCATAATAGATAAATGTCTTGGAATTTAAAAGATACGGTAGTGGTAGGTTATAAATATTTCTGCATGTAGTTAACTTGTCAACACTTCAAATAACCAAAAATATTTCTTGACTTCCATGTAACTCCATTTCCGTAACATTTGCCTTTATAGTGAATCTCAAAGTAGCGTAGGCTTAATCATGAACGCCGTAGTTCTTTAGAAATCGAGGTGTGCCATTTAGCAAATTTCGTGGCCCTTGCAAAGTGCAAATGCGTAGTTACTTTAGGTGCGTATTTTAATAATCTAATTTCCTAAACTCGGGTGCGCATTTATGTGACCCAAATCTAAATCTCAACAATGTTAAAATATGTCGAAGACTGCGGGTGCATTTATGTGACGCAGTTCAAGACGTATTTTAACAGCATTGTAATACTCTTAAGAATTAAATAAAAAGCGGTTAAAAAAGTTAAAATTTGCACATAGATTCATAATTATTTAAAATCAGATAATTAAGATGAATATAACAATTGAGAGACCGTGCTAGAACCACGGAAACCAGGAATGCTTAACACCTTCTCCCGGGTTAACAGAATTCCTTACTCGGATTTCTGGTTTGCGAACTGTTAAACTGTGACGAACCGGCCTGTCGTCACGTGAGTTACCGCCCCATTTTCCCCGTTTTATGCTTCTATATGTTTCATTATAGGTGGTTGGTGAATTTGAAGTAATTTGGATAGAGTTCGGTTAGAAATGAGACAATTAGTCTCTTTAAAAGAAAGTTAGTTTGGAAAAGTCAACCGTATGTTGACTTATGAGTAGAGGGCTCGGAATGGATTTTCGATGATTCGACTAGTTTTGGGTGATGATTTGTGACTTAGGAGCTCAATCGGAATTGAATTTGGAGGTCCAGTATAGAATTAGGCTTGAATTGGCTAAGTTTGAATTTTGGCGAATTCCGGTGGGTAGGTGAGATTTTGATCCGAGGGTCGGAATAAAATTCTGAGAGTTGCAATA